>VUQR01003854.1:4569-17343 GCA_015108515.1 Hemichromis elongatus
CCTTTTTTTCCCCCCCCTTCTCCCCCCCCCCCCCCAAACCCCCCCCCCCCCCCCCCCCACCCCCCCTCATCCAGAAAGACAATTCAACGTTAAATATGGAAAAGCTGCCTCACATTGACCTGTTTTTGTTTTAACTGTAGGATTCATCTGCATTTCCTTTGATCTCACACCGGGTCTGTTGGAGCAGGCGTCATTAAGAAAGTTCACACAACATTTATTTCTTCCTCTCAACATGGCCACCGCTCCAGTATGTGAACCCTTCTCTGGCAGTGCCCTTCACCCCCCTGCAGCCCCTTACAGTCCTCTACTTTGCTACGCTCCCTTTGCTTCAATGCCGCCCTGAGTTGGGTTGAAAGCCAAAACCGTTCTTGTCTGTCCTTCACCGCTAATCTGACGTGTTCGTGTGTTGTGTTGCCCTTGGGGTGGGTTGCCTCCACCTCCACCCCCTCCATCTCATCTCTTCTCCTCCCCACCTTGCTGTTTATCCATCTCTGGGCTCGTCGCGTCCCTGAACCTGCTCTAATTAGCATCCCACACAACACTGTTTATTTACTCAGGTACTAGCAGAAGGGGAGGGAGGTGAGAATGAAAGGGAGAGTTGGAAAAAGGAAGGATGAGGCAGAGAAAGCTAGGAAGCGAGGGAGGGAAAGAGAGGGCTAGGAAACAGGAAGAGAGGGAGAAATGATTCAGAGAATCAAAGAGCTCTGAGACTCTCTCATACCAGATGCATGGAGTAATGATGGTTAGAGAGACGTGATGCAGAAAGTCAAAAGTGAGAGACAGAAATCTTTCCCGCCTCTCCACGCCTCCTCTCTGCCATTTCCAGTGTTTCATCTGAGATGCAGAGTGCCTAAAATTAGCAAGCTGGCAGCTTCCTTCCTTCCTCCCTTCCAGGGCCCCATTAAAGTTCTCCCATTGCGTCGAGTGATCATTAAGGTGGGTCTGGGAGCGCAGGTGTTTTCTTAGCACCCAAGTCAAGGCTGCAGTGGCATCACTTTTCTTCATCGGGGCCAGCATGAGCAAAAACTCTGTGCAGTCTTCATTTGCGGCAGTGTTTGTGGGTCTGAGCTTTCTCCTTGTGAGTAATGAACATTGCTCAGTCTGTCAGCAAGGATGAAGGAGCATATTAATAAACGATGAACAAAGGAGCAGTAGAGAATGGAGAGAACTGGACAGGCCTTGTTGTTTGAACATATATGTGTTTGACAATCAGGCGGTTGTGCTGCACGTATTGTTCTGTGGTCATGTTACCCTACCTCTCAATGCTCTGTGTCGTGCACCGTTATCCACCCTCCAATGAATATCTGTGAGATGTCAGGGCTCAGATTGCTGCTTTAAATGGGTTGTACATAATCTCCCAAGATGGACAGTCTTTCCTTATAAAAAGACTTGGAGAAAAAAAGAAAGCTGGAGAAAGAAGTTCAAAGGCTTCACGCTTTAACAAGTCTTTGCACTGCGTGCATTGTACATGATTGTGAGAAGGTGTTGCGAGGTCACCGTGTAAAGGCTAAACGATTTGACACCAACTTCGCTGGACGTCTGTTTTTGCTTGTGCACGATTCTCTGTAAATGTACTTGACTCTGCGGCTTGGCGATTTTGAAATTTCAAACACTGCTGCCTCAGTTGCACCAGTTCCAGCTGGCTCTTTGTTGCATGACTAAAGCCGCTTTCACGCTACATCCCTGAACTTATATTGGACTTACCCAACAGAGGTGCATGTGGCAACACAAATGTTCCAGTGGACACGAAACAGTCTTTAACCAGTCGTCTCCCTAGTACAAAGCTGGTGTGAGAATAGTCCAACTTTGTGCACACTTACCTCCGGTAGTGAGATTACATCCAATGTATACAAGTTTGTTTTGGACTTTTTTTAAGTACTTGAAATTTTCAAATCATTTGGGGGGTTTTTTCTGCTATTGCAGGTCAAATTTCTGGTGTCACAGAACAACAGCTTATGTAACTTCTATTTCAAAGTAGACGACTCAGAATGAGCAGGAGAGAGATCTGATGCCACAGCAGCCACCTAGGCGGACTTCTAGTGTACTTGTTGGAGATTGGTGTCCACAGTGGTGCTTGCCAAGGCCTAGTTGCTTACTGGTGAAGGCAGCTTCTGATGTTGTACATCCACGAGTATCCATAGTTTTATGTGTTGCTGCTCACGGCAGCTTACTGACATAAGCGACTGCACATTTACAAAATCTCGTCACTGCCAGTTCTTCTTTGAGGTTTTCAGTGCAAATAGTGTAGTTATATACAGTCTTAGATGGCGGTGTCTTAACTAAAATGGTCCTAAGTTGCCGTCCTGTAACACGTCTTGTCATCTGTGACAGCTCTCATCCCTCTCTTCTTTTCCTTTTCTCCTCCAGCTCCCCTCTGCTTCTCCACCACTGTTTAGTGCTGTTTGACCTGCTCAGAAGGGCCCAAATGTCACAGCAGAGGGAAAGGTCAGGTAAAGGTTTTAGTGCTGAGCAAAGTCTGGATGGCTAACACAGCGCTGGCTGCCCGAGGGCGTCGAGGCGGGGGAGGAGGGCCACGTTAACACTTCAGACCTCGAATACACACACACCTACCTCTACACGATTACATGCACTTTGACACACTGCTGTCACCTCGCCTCCGCGTCGACGTCACTCAGCTCGGAGCCGGCAGCCACATCAGCTGCGTGCACGTGACCGCGCCTGTTTATGTGTGCTCGTACGCTCATTTGGGTCATCTGCAAGCACGGATGATTGAGGACGTTGCGGCTTCCCGGGGAATGACGCATGGCCTCGCTGTGGACATCGGGTCACAGGTCGCTGGCTATCGGGTGTTTACAGGATCCTGCTTTTAAAGGGCAGGACCTCAGTTTTTTGACCGTTTTTGAATCCTTTGAGTAGAAAATAATTTGGATTCAAATATCAAGGATGAGTGCACGCACTTCTTTATTTTGCAAGTTAATGAAAGCAAAACACCCAGAGTGTGACTTCAGTGTGTTCTGTACGGTGAATGGCAGATCAGTGGTGGGATTTCTTTATTGATTAATCTACATCCACATGCAGGGCAGAGCAGCCGGATCCTAATTGGAATGGATTTCTCTCTTGCATTGATTTGCTCAGGTGACAGTGGATGACATATGAGAGTGTGTGTGTGTGTGTGTGTGCACTGAATACCATATGGTGTTCTGATGTTCTGTCTTACAACACCTTTCGCTGTTTGTTGTCCGGTGAAGAGGTGAAAAGGAGCAGCTGGATGTTGGCCTCTTCTTTGGCTCTCTCATTCAGCAGCGCTCTGAGATAAAGCAAGGACCTCTGCAAGAACAGTGACTTCATTACCCCATGACTGCTTTCATTCAGCCCCCCACACACACGCATATACAAGCCGGTGTGCAAAAAATGACTGGTTAGCATGCGTGCAGGCGAAAGCAATCGAGCACAGATAACTTTACACAGGAGGGTATGATGTCACTTCCTCTTGGATGCATTTTTGTTTTTTGATCTTTTTGCATCTTAAGAAAAGCAAGAAAGGCTTGTCTTTTTAACTAACGCTCTCACATTTACTCATCCCACACATAATGTGTGTTTGTGTGTGCGTGCAAGAGAGAGGGGGCTGCTGAGAGATGGCCGCTGGACATGGCTTCTCACAGCTGGCTGGCCCCGACCCCCCATGATCTGCTCTCTTATCTAGTCCAGATCCTGGCCTTTCATCTGGGCTAAAACCTGGGGGAGCTTGGCCTCTGCTGTTTTTTAAGTCCACACACACACACAGTCTCATTCCAGACCCCCCTCCATCTCCAGACTCTATCTGTGAGTCCCAGATGAGCATTGCCCTCACCTACAAGGAAGATAACAAACCTCACACTCCTCTGCTCTCCTTTCCCCAAAACACTTCAGATTTGATTTCTTCAAAACTCACTGCGAGGGGAAAAAAAGAAATTACCTCCCCTTTCTCCCTTTCTTATTGTCTGCTTCATTTTCATGTGAGAATGTGTGTTTGTGTTTTTTTTAATGTTGTTTTTTTCTTTTTTCGAGCTGTGGTTGTTGTTATGTTTGGGTCCTTGCCACCGCCTTCGTAGATAGGAAGCAAAATGCTGCACTCTGCAGTTTAAACAGTAGTTGTTTGGCTAAAAGCGAGACAAAGCAGAATCACAGAACGCATCGGGGATGCTCCCCAAACACGGTGCTCTTCATGTTTTGACACAGAACAAAGTGGCGCTTTCAGCTCTCACTAAATTGCATTACTGCCTAACAATAGGTGGGTTGTTTTGGCTGCTCGGCCCGTTGGTCTTGGCTGGACCAGATCTTCATGTGACCAACATTCAGCTTTGAGAGTGTGAGCTGACGTTTGTGTGTGTGTGTGAGTAAAGCGTCTGCAGTTCTTACCATGTCATTCCATTCCAGGTGGATGCCTGGCCCGTCCCCACTCTGCCCTGCTGCTCAACCCTGACCTGTTTCCAGCATAAACAGCAGATCCTCACCTCTCACCCCTCTGGCTTTACCTGATAATCTGTCTCTGTGGAGCAACCCCCCTCTTTCTCACACACACACACACACACTATCGTTTTTCTTCTTTCTTCCTTAGTTTCTTACATTCTCTCCAGAAACCAGATTTTTGCATCACCCTAGCAGCGACCTCTGACCCCAGTCAGATCAGAGCAGTTGGCGTTTTGAATCCAGCAGCACTTTGAGTAGCATCTGTGACCCGTTTGCACATTCGTCTCTTAGCCTTGTTGTGTTATGCCCCCTCGAGTCAGAGCTGCGTAACAGTTAAAGTGAATGGGGTTCGCATTCAAAGACATTTTTCTTTACGGAGGCATGTCGTCCATCGGTGTGAGGATGAGTTTTTTTGGAAAGTGTTTGCAGGCCCTTCACTTTTAATAAATTAAATGCACTTCTTGCTCATTTGTCTACATTTACACGGCAAAGACTTCTTAGTAAATGCTGTGAATGTGAATTTTATTTAATGAGCACTCTTTGTCACGCCACACTAATCTGAGCTTTACTGAGGTGAGTCTGGTTTACGTTGATGCTAGCTTAGATCACGCGGCGAGCAGGCGAACGTGATGCAAAGGTGAAATGCAGCGACCCGGGTCCGACTCTGATCCAAAGCCCTTTGCTGTGCGTCTTCTCAGAGTTTCCTGTCCACTCTCGACTATCTAAAAAAACGAAGGGCCCAAAAAATAATTTAATTTAAAAATATGTTTTCGACTTACATATAGCATCGTCACCCAACCCCTCTATTTTTTTTTCTTTTCATTTGGACGACTGCACATAAGTGCATTTCTGTAGTCTGTGCTTTGATGGAGTTGTCTCTTCTCTATACGTAGACAAAGAGCTTTGCGAGTAGACATGAAGCCGAACCATCCTTGAATTAAGATCCATCTTTCAGTTTGGATATTTCTAATCATCCTACAAAGATCCAAGGCAGATGGCCAACAGAAGTGATGTAACCAGAATTAAAAAAGGCTTTCACCAATAAAACGGTCAAGAAACACCACCTCCATTTGTTGCAGTGCTCCACTAGTCTGGAGAAACTGTCAGCAGAGCAGTCATCTCAAAGACCCAGAGTGGACAGACAAAGTCTGGATCAGCATCCAGGAACTGCTTATAACTGGGCCTAATGGGATATTTGATGACGTATGCTGGTGCCAGCATCATCCTGTCATGCTGTGTAAAATAACAACTGAAGGTATCTGAAAACTTTGTCATTTTCAGTAGACACACAAATGATAGCCAGACCTCTCTCTGCATCCTGTTGTCTTCTTTGATTGAATGTTGAGCCTTGAAATGAAAACAAAACTATTAAAATTTGTAGGTTGGAGGGAAAAAACACTTAAACTAGCTGTATATTGTTATAGCTTGTGCTCGATTGTCAATGGACATTGCAAAGGGCTGCAGGGCTAACTTTCAAACAACCGTTGCTCTTGATTTCTGTTCCTTTGGTGTCTTTTTGTGTTTGAACACCAAAATAACCATCTGGGGAGAATAGAGAGTGATGACAGGGCAAGTTGACCGCTACTGTTGCATCAAAAACAAATCAAACCCTTGCCTGCTCCTTCCTATTTCTCATTTTCATTTTTGTCTCTTTCCTCTCCCATGTGGCTGAAGTGGAAGAAGAGAGTTTTTAAAATGCAGGTTATGTAGATAGAGGCACATACTGAGAAGAGTGTCTCGAAACCTGAATCAAATTTTGAGCAGGAACATACAGAGGGGAATTAACAAAGTGTAGAACCGCTACAAAAATAGCTGGAAGTTTAAAAGTAGCACTTTGAAATATCTCTGTATTGACTTCTGTGCAACAGTAAAAGGTCCTGTGTTGTGTCATTGACCCATTCAGTGAAGTGAATTAGCAGATGTGGCCTGAAAGTGTGTTTTAAAGTGTTGACTTTACATTCAGTTCAGTTTAATATGGATTTTTATTATGGCTGCCAGGGGCTTTATATTCGAAGGTAAAGACACTATAATAATACAGAGAAAACTTCAAAATTAGATCACCCAAGCTAGCAATTGGTGACAGTGGGGAGGAAAAACTCCCCTTTTAACAGGAAGAAACCTCCTGCCGAACCAGGCTCAGGGATTGGCAGCCGTTTGCCATGACCACATGACCAGCTGGGCGTGTGGTGAGGGAGTCTGGACAAAAGATTTTAGATTAAATGCTGAAGTTAGCTCAAATGAGTCCCGCAAATGAGTGAAAGTTAGCATGCTAAGTGACAAGTGCAAATTTATACTGTTTCAGCTTATGAACCTAAACAGCGGTCATCATCTTTCAGCTCGCCTCACTGGGGCCATCTAACACCAGGACAGTTTTTATAACCCTCCTGATCTCCCACTGCTGGCGCTGCTCCGTTTGGCTAGTGACTGTGCAGTTGTGCTTCAGTTGCCTGCGTAGGTTGAGCCTTCTCCTTACTTTCTGTACAAAGTTGTATAAAGTTTCCTTAAAGAAAACCATCAGGAATTGCCTTAATTTACTGTCAAAGTTTCCCCATTTCTTTCTGTTCCTACTTCTTCCTGCTGCAGTGAATATAGTCTTTTAAAGCACAGCAACACAATAACACCACAGATAGAAACTTAATTAATGTACACATTGGAGAATTAATCAACAGGTATTGCCTCAAGTCCGTTCTCTCACTTTTTATACCTACATAAAGCACCCAGAGGAACGCACATCCCACAGTTTTATTCCACTCTGTGTTCTGCCAAAGTCACAGTCAAATTAGAATCAACTATCCACACAGAGGAGGAATATCTCCAGCTTTATGGAGTCGTAATGCGGTAGGGGTACTGTATAAATAATCTGTGCACAGAAACACTTCCAGCTGTTAAACAATATGCCCTTTGCCGTTTTTCTTTTCCTCTCCTCCTTTTGAGTGTGTAAAGCTTTGAGCGTGAAAACAGGCGGGCGGGCGGGCGGGGGGAGGGGGGGGGTGTATGGAGAAATGATTTTGTTTAAATATTTGCCTTTTGTAACACCTCCAGATTGTTGCACTTTATGCTGTTTGGTATTACAGACTGGAGCTGGAACATTGCCTGTATCAAACGGTGTTATTAAGATTCAGGTCATAATGTGAAATTGAAATCCCAGAGTCTGTTTACAGTTAGGCCTTTTGAAGCATTCCACTGTAATCTGTCCCTGCTTTTGATACAAAGATAGAGTATCGATATAAATGAAGGGAATTTTGCCTTTGTTTTTAAAACCATACCTGTGGCTTTTGATTGATGGATGGAAACTCTATGGTAGATTGAGATAATAAAGAGTTGCTTAAAACCTCACTCTGAGGTTATAGTTTCCCCCACTGTATCAACATAGTCAGAAAGGTGAAACACGGAGTGCAAAGCCTCATCCCCACTGGGCTACCATGAAATGTTATTTGTGAACAAGCGATGATAACATAAACCCAGGGCTTCTTTTTTTTTTTTTTTCAGGGACATCCTCGTTGCCTTTGGCCAGGTTGAGTAGGGAGCAGCTTTTACGCTCCATTGACTGATCCTTACAGGAAGTGAGGAGGAGGGGGAGGGGGGGTACAAGGAGCCCCTTCACTACAGATCCTCAGCATGTACCTTGACTACATGCTGAGCCCATATCAAAGGGGGCAGTCTGTCCTTAGCCTGGGGGAGAGAGAGTCTGCTGTTTGGGTCTAGAGAGACATGGGTAATAGGACAGCTTGTCACACTTGTGCATATGCCTGCATTTTACACACTGCACGTTGCTCCTGTCTCGCTTAGGTTGCAAAGTAACGACACCACAAAAAATAAAGAAAAGGAGATTGTATGCAGAGTTATATGTCAGCACGGTTAACCATCAACCGTGCTGACATGAACTCGAACCCTAACCAATTCTCCCTAACTCAGTGCGGTGCTTCTGAAAATTGTTCTTGCATCAAGAGTAAAAAAGTGCATCAAAAATATATCTCCCTCCCATTCTGACCACATCTTGTTGCCGTCTGTAGATCAAACCAGTTTAAGCCTAAGCACATGCTCGGTGTTGCAGTGTTGACTTTGATTGTTCATGTGGAAACTTTAAACATTTTATAATCTCGCCTCATTCATAGGCAAAATCTAAATCCACAGGGCAAGATTTTAAATACCAGAAGCTTGTTTCCATTTAAGCACTATAAGCTCATGTTCTGGTCACCAGCAATGCACATTTTGGCAGCATGCTGGTAAGTATTTCACATAGAAGTATTTGGCTGTTCCTGCCAGAGCGTCGGTAGCTGATGGGTTGCCATGTTCGGGGTTTAAGGGGGGATTTAACTGAAAAAGCTGAATACCCTCAGTGCACGAACTTATATACATGTTTTTTTATGCTTGCGTTTCAGTTGGTAGTGACTGCAGATCATCAGATGAAGAGCCTTCAGTTTCGGAGCATTGCCCCTAAGGCCCCGGCTGTGGTGCCCTCTCCTTCCCCTGCGGTCCAGTCCTGTCAGCCCTCATCTGCTCTGCCTGAGGCTACCACGGCCTCAAGCCCCAAGTCCATCATTGTGCCCACCCAAAACTATGCACTCATGCAAATAGCAGGTCAAGATGGCACATTCTCCCTGGTGGCACTCCCACCTTCTGTTTCTTCTCAGACCCCGCAGCATCAGACTCAGTCTATCCACAAGAACCTTAAGCTACCCATTCCTAGATACCAGCCAATGAGGAGCAAGGGGACCATGGATAAGGTCAAATCTCCTACACTACCTGCCAGGGTGAAAACAGCCTCCAGAGTTTCTGACTCAGCACAGACCAAATCAGTGGGTTGTGGAGCATCAACAGCTATTAAGAAGAATCTACAAGAGACCAAGCACACAAAGGAAACCCTGGTGCCCAAAGAAGAGCCTTCAGAGCAGCTAATTCTAATAGACCCAGCCTCCTCTGACATCTCTGTTACTGCTCTTCTACCAGATAATGCTGTCCTCTATCCGGGTTCCCAGTTGGAGCGAGTACCAGATGGCTCAGAACGACCTGCCACCACTGGTCTCATTCAGAACCTGCAGTACCCTCCTGCTTCCATCAAAAGCTCCCAAAGCAAATCACCGGAGGAAAATAAGACTACAGTGAGAGTGTGCCAATCTAAGCTGGCTGCAGCTCAGACCCAGGGCAGTATCACTGTCCTTTCTCCAGCTATCTTCAGTAAAGCAGTCCAGATTATCCCATCCCCACCTAAGGGGAAATTACCCATTTTGCCCTACTCTAAAATGAAGAGCACCCTCATCCCAGCTGCCAAGCTCAATAATTTATCTCCAGAAAAGAAAAGTTTACCTGCCCTGAAAGGACTCGCCAGCCCTTTAGATTCTACATCCAAGACCCACGAGACAGCTGAAACATCGAGTCACAACCGGGTGCCTAACTCCAGTCTAGAGCCTCAAGCCCAGCCCACACTAATGCCTTCTGTAGGAACACTCCAGAAACCACCTGGCAAGAAGAGAGGAAGGAAGAGAAAAACAATGGAAGACATCTTAGCTTTTGAAGCTAAGAAGAAAAGGTCTTTATCCTTCTTCCGTAGAAGGGTCCCGGAGAAACAGCCAGCAGTTGTTCCAGGTTCCAAACAAAAGGAAGTTGATATTTCAAAGAAATACCGCAGCATTCGACCCAAGCCCATGTTGGTGATGGAGACAGTTCCCCAACTGGTTAGTTTGCCTGCTATCACGCCAGATGGCCAAGAACAGGAGCTCATACTTGGTCATCAGCTCCCCACCTCTACCACAACAAAAGCATTGGACTGTCCACCCCAGCCAACCCCAGTAACCCTCCACCTCAGAGGGGGCTCCCATCCTAGAGTGTTTATAGGGAGCCGGCCGCCCCACCGCTGCCCCACCTGCAGCCGCTGTTTCAAATTCAAGCATCACCTTCAGAGCCACATGAACAGTCACGCCAACAATCGGCCGCACATCTGCCCCGTCTGCCGCAAGACGTACGCTCACTCAAGCAGCCTGAGCACCCACAAGAAGCTTCATCACTCTGAGGTACGGCCGCGTCGTTCTCTATCCTGCGAGTTCTGCGAGAAGGCCTTTGGATATGTCGGGGTGTACTTCAGTCATCTGAGAGAGGTCCATAAGGTGGTGCTAACCGTGGAGCCGTCAGTCAGTCATCATGAGGAAGACGTGCTTGTAGAGGGGTAAGATTAGTAGCGATTGAGATAACTAATAAATATATGATGCAACTTTCCCTTCTAGCAAGGTGGGTTAAATAGCCAAAGATATTGACTGAGTGCTCCTTATTCCTTTTGTTTCTCTGCAGGACCAGCTTGCTTGAACTCTCAAATGAACAGGATTGTGAAGATCCTGTGGAGCTGCAGATCAAATGTGGCCGCTGTCAGGCAATCACTCCCACTTTTGCAGACATGAAGATGCATTTGCGATATGTGCACGGGGAGGAGGTCCACATTCAACTCTGTGAGGGCCAACCCCCAAGGGGAGGCCGCGAGGCTGAGAACGAACTGGTAAAGCACGCTGCCCACTACTGGCGACAGTTAAACGAGAAGCGCAATCTGGTCAAGTGTGGAAGCTGCGACGAGGAATTCTTTTCTTTCTCCAAGCTTAAGAAGCACATCATGTCCCACCACCGTGGAGGGGAAGGAGATGACAGCGGGGTCCTCCCATCACCAGAAAGCAGCGGAGGCCTCAGCGTCCTTGCAGCAGGTGCAGCTTTTAACTGTGTGCTTTGCAGTGAGGTGCTAGAAACTAAAGAGCTGGTCATGGAGCACTGGAGGCGTCACCACCACTGTGAGCGTCCGAGCCTGCTGTGGGATGCCCTGAGCTCATACTCTGGCCAGGAAGAGGGCGAGGCAGACGGAGATCTGGAAACTCCCGCTCCAAGCCCACGTTAGCCGACTGGCCCTTCGGGTGGGCGTGGGCTCCTCCTCATACACACTCAGTTCTAACAATCAGCAGCACAGGGATAGAGACATTCTCTTATGTCTTTTAGCACTAGTTTCATCTTTCACCAGTTGAGAAATCTGACCTTGTGCAAAAAAGGAAAGAAAAAAAAACAGTAAAAATAAAATCAAGCCTTTTGATGAAAAGTGATCTTTGTGTTATAATTTGCAAGCGATGCTCTCGCTAGGTCAGAGAATCCAGTTTTATACACAATATCATTTTTCATGTTATTTTGATTGCACTGTTCTGCTTTTGGACTTTATTTTATTTGGAAGTACGTATTTAATATCTCGTTGGAAATGCTAATGATTATTTTTTATCTAGTGTTTATTTAAAAGTTATTAAAGGTCATCCATGACCCAACTGATGCAGTCAAAGGGTCATTTCACCCTTTAATATATCTAGCCATGCAGATCAGATTATCTTGTCTTTTTCTTTTTTTATTTAACGTGTTAAACCCAAATGAAAAGTGACACCGCAGAGGATCAAACGTTTAAAAATGAAACGTTTCTTTGTAGCCAGATTTCATGCAACACCAGGGACAATTTTCAGAGGACAAAGGTTTGGGGGTGAACTGCTGTAGCTCCAAGTTTGTTGTTCATAAGTCACAATAGCTCCTGCAGCTTCCTACTCATCTCTAATGCATTTTGCTGTTTTTATGAGAAAAACATTACTGCAGGAATGTAAAATGTGAACACAAACTGTATCTAGTCCCCTTGATTTATCAGGATAGAATCAGAAATCTTGAAGATGACTCAAGCTACCAGGTCTGCATGGCTAGATACCACCATATTCGGGGAAGGCTGAATTAAAAGTAGTTCATTGCGTACCATCGCAGTGGCTGACAGTTTAAGCCACGGGCCTTTGCATCGTAACAGTTTAAAAGTGTTCTGTAACTGTACAATCCTCAGTGTAGTATTGCTCGTGTAACAGAGTCCGATTAAGGGCAGTATTTGGGCTCCGTTTTCCACCTGGACCCATGAAGGAACACTTTTCTTAACCAGCACCCATGTGAAATCCTTGTGGCCTTCTGAGAAAAAAAAAAAAAGGAAAAAAATGTTGGTGTTTATGCGTAACGTGACTTTTCATCGGTATGGTCCTCAGTAGGCCGAGTTCTATCTTCTTGACTTGTCGATTAATGCCTCTATGTGTATTCTGTGATATGCCAAGGGTCTATTCACACTTGTGATTGTAGAAGTGAGGTTTGCATTGAAGCTTTTTTAACCACTGACAGACCATACCATCGGTTTAGTAAATACGCAAAGGAAAACCATTGAATTGCCTACCTGTTGTTGCCAGCTCATGTACGCACCTGTGGAATTGTGTGCACCTAGACTCTGAATAGAGTTGATATAAACTGTTGTCAAGTCCAGAAAATATGCTATTTTATACTATATAGATTATTAAAGAGGTCTCTTAGAATATTTATGCTCGTTATTGG
>VUQR01003854.1:18045-43727 GCA_015108515.1 Hemichromis elongatus
GTGTTTTTCAAAAACAAAAAAAAAAAAAAAAGATAACAGAAGACTGAAAGTGTTCGTGCTTGTGGCTGTTCATGTACCTGAAGAACCTGATGTTTATGAGAATAAAGATATGCTTTGTTCAGGACACTGTGTGTGTGTTTGTGTGGGGGGGGGTTTCTTCTTTTTTCACTAAAGAGTCGCTAACTCAGGAAAAGTTAAAGTTCAGAAGGCTAAACTTGTAGGAAGCATAGACTGCATTTGAAAAAAAATGGACAGAGCTGCCATGATGCCAACGGCTATGTTTCTGAAGTTTTACCATTAGCCCTTCGCAATAATACAGGAACCGAGCGCTTTGTTTGGTGACAGTGAGGGGGGAAAAAAAAAAAGCTTTTTACAGAAAAAAAAAATTTTTTGAAGCCAGTTTGAAGTCATTTCAAATACTGAATCACAGGACAGTGGATGTCTAATACAATATACTATAATATAATATATAGTGTGCTATATATTGTTCATTGGAGCAATGAAGGAGTGTTTTAAGTATTCTTACAACTACACAGAGATTTCCCTCCCACTCTCTAAAGAGAATGGGCCCTGTAGCTTGTCTTATATTTCACATCTGTATAGTTGCGTGTTGGGTTGTTTTCTATGAATTGAGAGATTAGCAATCTAATCGCTGTTCCACAGAGAATGCTGCAATAATGTTGCTAAGCTATGAAGTCCGTCAATGCTGACATCTTAGACATCTTCATGCTATTCCACTTACAATGTAATATCAAAATGAACACTAAAAGAAATGTATAAATAAACAGAGAAAAGATTCTCATAACCAAGAGGAGTCTATAGAGATTCTATACAGCTGTTCTTGAAAAAGCAAAATGTGTTCAGCACCAACATGCATTCAGATCACTGTTCTGATTGCAAAAGCTGCCACACAGGACAGGATTAATTAAAAAAAAAAACCATTTGCGTTACTTAATTATGTACTGATGCTGAGTGGTTGGGTGTGGCTGATACACAGCTTGCATTTTTTTATATTAATAAAGAATAATAATCACTAATAGTAATTAGTTATTATTAATCTCTGACTCTCTTCCAAACCATGTCTTTTGTCCTGTCTCCCTCCACTCACCCCCAAGTGGTCTGGTTCTGCTGGAGGTTTCTTCCTCTTAAAAGGGAGTTTTTCCTTCCCGCTGTCACCAAGTGCTTGCTCGTGAGCGGCCATCTGATCATTGTGTTCTTCTCTTTATGTATTATTGTAGGGTCTTCACCTTGCAATATATAAATAAAACTGAATTGAACTGAAACGCTCTAAACCTGAACCATACCCAAACCATAAATACCAGGGTAATCATTGAAAACAGAACCCAAAATCTCAGCTTTCAAAAGGTCAGGATTGATTTTGTTTGCAAAACGAAACTGTTGGTTTTGCTGAGCTCCCACCTCTGGCAGCTCACCAGCAGCAGGCTGCATGTGAAAGACATCTGCACTGGTGACGAGATAGTCATGCATGACACGGGCTCAGTGCTGAGAGCTGCCATCGATATGCTAACATGCTGTTTTGCATGCATGTCTACTGTTGTTACTATCTTACATGAGTTGACATGCTAATATTTGCTAATTAGCACTAATCCCAAACTAAAACTGACACTGATTGTAATGTCATAAGTTTTGCAAAGATGATGACATAAATTATAAAACAGATTTTAATTGCCTGAAACCGCTCCGCAGGATTGCACTGGAGCAAAAACTGCAGAGAGGCATTGTGGCATACTCACGAGAAGAGATTCCAGCAATGACATTAATTGATATTTATCTTTGGAAACATGCACGTATGTGTGGATATAAAGGTCAAGTAAAGTGGGTTACCCAAAGGGCATTTGTGAGGCTGCATATGCCTTACCTCAGTGCTGCTCCCCTCCCAGCAGACCTTCCATCTGTCTGCTTTAGAGTCTCGACGCACTCTACAGATACATGTGTGCAAACGCATGAGTATTGATCTCCACCTTTTACCCTTTTGTCTGCTTTGTTAGATGACAAATTCACACACAACACAGAGAAGCTGACTTTACAGTAGTTTCCGTGCTGTCAGGCTCAAACTGTCTCTGATGTCTCCTGGGACCTAGCCACGCTACCCATTGCCACACCGGTGTGGAATGCAGGTCCTGGGCTCTAATTGATTCGGCCGCTGCGAAGTCAAACAAACAACACAAAACAGCGACGGCCTCTGTCAGGTTTTATATCGGCGCCTCAACTTCTCCAAACTGCTTTACAAGCACTTGACTTCAGGTGGATTTCAGCTCCGGTGGAAACGCAGATAGAGCTGCGACATTGCTACATTATCGTCACCATCGCAGGCGCAGATAAAAAGGAAAGCGCTGTACGCTGATGCATATTTCCCTTTAATCAAACGCACACCACAGCCATCACGCCGCACTCCCACCTCACTGTGGCTCTCAGGGGGACAGGGGAGATCAAAGCCACCCCCTCCCCCAACACACACACACACACACACCTACTCCAACCTTGCTTGTATATGATCAGTGGGAAAGAAGGAGAGCTAAGGGCTGCCTCTTTCTTTCTTTCTTTCTTTCTTTCTTTCATTCTTCGGGCCTTTGAGCGAAGTGTTGAGGTTGAGCAGCTTCTAAAGAGCGCTTTTCCAATCCTATTCATATTGGACACATTGATGCACGTATGTGCTTAGTTGGTGTGCGTACCTGTTTCTCTTCCATCTGACCCTGATGTGCACGCCTGGCTGGGTGGAAACAAGAGCACAAAACAACAGACTTGGAATAACAACTGGCGTCACCGGGAGAAAGCCGAGGGAGATTTATAGGACAGTAAAAATGTGACCCACGCTGAGTACAGATGTTCTCGTGAACAGCTAAGGTGGGGTGTAATGAGAGGGCAACGTGCAATCTTTCTGGCCGGCTCCGGCTCCACTCCCACTTTCTCAGTTTTCAGTGTGGACGCACGCTCTGCTGCCACTCTGTCTCAATAAGCCAACACCCGTGAAGCTTCTGTCAGCACGTGTGCTGCGTTGGTGATACATGTGCACGTTCATCAAAGTGATTCTATGGTTTCATCAAAGATTTATAAACTCTCCTGGATGTCAGGACTTAGGCGAACAAATTGGTAATCCCACATCTATGAACTCTCCCTCCATCTCTCTCCTCTCGATGTGGAGATGTGGAGATGTGACCCACCCTTCCCTTCCTTCCCTGCTGCCTCTTGGTCTCAGGTTTCAAAGCACCTCATCTCTCTTCACTCCTCCCAGATTAGTCATCTAATGAGCAGCAGTGCTGATCAGGTGAATAATTGATGACAGGCGGCTGGAGAAAGGGATCGATCCGAGCTGGGCTGTGGCTCTAAATGGAACAGGGAAGGAGACACCTCAGGAGGATAAGGAGGCGCAGGTACACCACTGCAACACTCTGTGCTCGGTTGATTAGGATGTAGATACAGTATTCTTGCCTGATTCGCAAATAGGAAAAGGATAAAGAGCCACTTCTGGACTTCAAAGTTTTTAGGAAGGCAAAATTGATAAATAATGATAAAACTTCTGAATATAAATTTATGGATAATCCTGAGATAAAGTCTTTGATTACAATAAAACCTCCATGAAAGATTATAATCTCATTGTTGCAGTAGGCTTTAATTTATTTAATCATTAGCATTGTAACAGAGTGTTCGTGCTAGTGAAACAGAAAGAAATCCTAAACTCTGTTTTAAAAAGATTGTAGAGGTGCCAAAAAGTGCATTACCTCTAATGGCCACTTGAGGCTGGCACCCAAAGCGAGTCAATCCAAGTAAACCACCATGTTCAAATGTCCAAAAAACTTTTGGTTTCTGTAACAAGTTTTTTCATCCCTGGCGAATGAAAAAAGGGTGAATTATTTTATAACTTACCTATTAAAATTAAATTGGGGTGGTAAAGATGACCATTATTACCTTAACAGTCCACCTCGCAGCAGTGCAGGTATTTTTAAGCATGCAGATAATAACTGTTGTAAGAGACGTACTGGAATATCAGTTGCCACAGTAGGTCTTCACTGTTAGTGGGCTCATGCATGATCAGGGAGGGGGGGGGTTAAACTAAGTTCAATGAAAATGACTTATAGAGGAAAATAAACCAAAAAGGGCTTGTTGATGCTATCGTGCTGACCTTTATTACATTAAAACTCAGCATACATCATTTTTATTGTTAGTGACTGATAACAAATGTTGGGTGAGGTCGTGTCATGAAAACTCAGGGGAACACTGCTGGGACAGAAGGTGACTGAAGTCCAGGTCATCAGTCTCTCCCTCCTCTTCCTGAGCTAACAACAAGGCAGATGGAGGTATGGCAAGAGGTCAAAACTTCTTTATCGCAGCCACCACACTTTTTTTTTTTGGCCACTCACCTCCAGTCTGATCTTGTTGTGGAGCTTTGTTCCTGAACCGCCACCCCTGTGTGTGCTAAGGACTGAAATGTGTCAGCAGCTATCTGAGCTCTGAGCTTACAGTTGCTCTGATGGCTGCTGTTCTTCCTTACAAACTAAAGACTAAAGGCCTTTACACCCTAGAATATATGCAGTTCATGCAAATATTTTGTGTGTTAAAAATATGTTTTGGACCAAGCTGTTCTTTACGCAGCTGTTCATACCTACCTTGTCATTTCTCGGGACAGATTTATTTTTGGGGATCATTCTCAGTTTTTTCAATTTTCCTGGTTTGTCACATCTGAATAAACGGATCTGGTAAGACTATAGAATTGTAAACTTTTTGACAAAAGATTCTTTTGCAACGCTTTCTGTGTGTATTTATATTAAACAACAAATTTGCATCTGACAAATTTGATATTTCATGTTGTTTTTTACTCTTTGTAAAAAAAAAAGAGACCTTTAATCTTAAATGTATTCATTATTTTTATTTATTTATTTATTCAAATGAGGTGTTATTACATCAGGTGCTGTAGGCAGTTTCAGATTTGCTAAACTACCCAACAGACATGCATAACTGTGCAAAGTTTGCTTTGTCTATATCTTCCTTTTTTTTCTTGCTTTACTAAGAAACTAAATGATAGCATTTGATTTTGACTTTCACTCGGAGGCAGATTTAAAAACAAAACAAAACAAAAAACCCCAACAACAGTGACTGCTCTTTCTTGAGCTATCCAGTGTGGCTAACTGAACTAAGTAGGGCTGAAAACCTTTATATTGTGACACACGCAGCTGCAGGATTATCAGATTGCCTTCATATCTGGAGGAGGTTGTTCCCAGTCTGCTTTTCTTCTTCACTGTTCATGTATTCAGTTACAACATAGATTTGAATCTTTAATCCCTCAGGATGCAAACCACAGATGTATTGGATAAGTACAGTATAGAACAACTCCACTTAAAGGCTTTAGTTTTCTTTTGGAACATGGGTTCTGATGCTAAAAGTAAAAATGTGTGACATACATCCAGATTTATATAACTTCCGATGTTCCCTGCTTCTAGTAACGTGCTGCTCCGACACAAAGTTTCATGATATGGAGGTAACCCTCTTGCATATTTTCCAACCTATCAATCAGTGAGTTGTATTCCTGACAGTTATACGTGCTTCATAGCTGACCGCCAGTCACTGCCTATGGTTATTTTGTTTGTCATTTCTATGTGCTACCAAATATCACTGGGATTCCATGGTCTCTGGTGAATACTGCTAGTCTTTTCCTTTGCGTACTTCCCTCTAACAGCCTGCTTACCTCGTTGAGCTGATGTATAAGTGATTCAGGGGTATCGCTTTCCTTCTAGTGGAGTTAGCCACCTTAAGACCCAATAATGCTGCAATCTTCTTCTGAAATCTGATTTTTTTTTCCCCCCGCTCAGAGTTCAGTAACTAAATGTAGAACTTGCCCAACTCTCCTATCCCATTACCAGTCTGGATCCAATAGTCTCATACTCTTCAGCAGGAGAGATGACTGCACAACGTATCAAGCCAAACCAAAAATATGCTTTTGATTTGTAGAAGAGACATTATTTCTGCCAAAGAGGCAGGGTTATCCAATCTTTCTGACTGCATACAGTTTGATCCAGAAACTGTCTACACGAAGGATGGACAGCTCATAAAGTTTTGAAGAAATCTCTAGCCTCCTTGTACATTGCCTTCTTTAGAAACACAGGACTTTTCGCTCTATGATTTACGTACACGCTACCTGGACTTTAAGACAGGCTTCTTTTTGGGATAACAAATGCGTTTTATTGCAACTTTCAACCCAGCAGGCATTTCATTAGTGTCTGCAGAGGAAGAGCAACACACCTCTCGGTGCAATTTCCCTACACAGCGGGTCTATCTGGCCCCTAACTTCTAAATGTGGGGCACTTTATTCCAACATGGAGCTGATTGGAAACTGTATTGGTGACATTGCTCCAAGTGAGTCCGCCTCTCCTTTTCCATGTCGCTTCGATGGGGAATCCGCTACAGGGATTCTACTCATTGCCTCTTGGTCCAGATGGTCAAGAGCTCCCAGTGTTCAGCAGGGTAGGCAGCATTCGCCCAGGGGGACTCGTGCCATCTGTTCTGATCCTCCCCTATCTTCTCATATAACTCCAACTCGCTAGGCCTCAACACAGTGAATGTAAAGACTTAGATATGTCAGGATGAAGGTCGGATTTCATCCCATCTAGTATTTTTCCATAGTTGCCTTTATACCGTAACAATCTGCACTTTTTACCTGTGTCTTATCCTCACTCCTCACTCTCACATCAGCATCTATTTCCGCTATGTGAGTGTGTGGCACAGTTCAGTGTGTGCGTGTCCGAAAGGATTTCAACAAGACATAGAGCATCTTTCCGGAGTCATCTTAGCTCTAGGGAATGTGGCGAAACAACCGGATGCTAATGTTGCTCTTTGCCTTTGGGGAATTATGTTTGCCTGAGCTGTAACCTACATTTACTGAGCATTCTTACACATAAGGTTAAATGAATCAGGCTTTATATGAGCACGCACACACAGATACAACAATCATCAATACAAACATTCCAGACGCACACACTCAAACAAGGAGGACTCTGTTTGCTGGAGCGCAAAAGCTAACAAGGTTAGCGAGTAAGCAGGCATCTGAATCTGTAATGAATTTATTTAGTCTGGCTCCAAGGAGCCGTGGGCGTGGGCTAATAAGAGGAAGGGGGTTCTTCTGCAGAGTGTCGTGCATGTGAGAAAAAGAGAAATTTTGCTTTAGAGCTGAGGCTTATCATCCTCACATTGTTTCTGTCTATCTTAAGTGCTTACAGTTAAGATAGGTAAGAACAAGAAATGGCGAAATCTGCATTACAGACCTGATAGATTGATTAGCCCGAGCATATGTAATGTAATATGCTTTTAAGCAAAGATTGGCTCGATTAAAGGTGGTCTAATTCTAAACATTCTGTTCTAAGCATTAAGGGGAAAGCAGGAGTTGCACTGTAGGTGAAGTGACTTCCAAACCAACAATATGTGTAGAAAACACACACCTCCACCTCATCTCCACCTCACCTCCTCGTCCCCAGCTCCACAATGAAGACTATGTCTGGGATCTGCTCACCGTCTCCCCCTTGGGGTGGAGCGCCGTCTGACTCGGGTCGTCAGAATCAATTATCCTCAGCTCCCTTTTTCCTCCTCAGCAGCGTTTACATGACTCACATTTTTCAGACCCCATCTAGAGCATCTACTTCCATTCTTTCTTAAGAGCGTCCACCCCCATCCACCACCCTGAGGCCCCCCATCCTGTCAGGGCCGAGGAATAATTCCCCTGCTTTTGCAACGCTTTTGGGAGGAAAACGGCACAAGGTGATAAATCTGTGGTGATGTACTGTAGAAAAAAATTAAATGAAGGAGAAGAGAAAGGAAGCCGGGAGGCTCTGCTCTACTGCCTGCCTGCTCAGCACAATGGGGAAAAAAAGCACAGGTTTTCCCAGAAGGATGGAGATGGGGAGCAGGATGGGGAGTGGGGGTGATTAGGTGTGGCAGAGTGAAACAGGACAGTAAAAGAGAGTTACTCACCTTGGACACTGGATGCACGATCGCTGAGTTTGCTCACAGGGTATCATACAGCTGGAAGCCCTCAGCACGCCCCTTGAGCAAGAACTGTAAAAACATCTTTCAACATCAATGCAAAGCAGCATCACCTTAGACATGCTAAGATCTGCAGCTGAAATAAATACTCAGGTATTACAGGTCTTGTAGAGAAGAAAACAACAGAAATGTGACCTAGGGGCTGATATGTGGGAGGGTTTGTGTCCATCAAGATAATCAATACCATGTTATTCTCTAGAGCAGAGCCAAGAAGAGGTTCTGGTGCTCCCTACATTTCTCATATTTAATGCCTGGCTGATTTTAATAGCTTACACTCCTCATGGGCAGGGGGGAGGGAGGAGGGGTCCGATATCAGCTGGCATCTGTCGACACCTAAAATACCTCGGAAGCAAACCTGGAGTGTTTACCTGCCCCGATGAGTAACATAAAATACAAACAATGCAAGGTGTAATTGGCACTGATGTGCTTTAAAAGCCCTCCTCCTCCTCCTGCTCTCCAAACACCTGCAGCCCATGAAGCTGGGCGGCCCCCTGGGAAATCACACATTAGCATTTAGCCGTTTCATCTGCTGCACTAATCAGAGCCAAACGTTTCAATAATACAACACAAGAGCAGTTACGCAACCCAAAGAAAGGGTTGAGAGGGAGAGAAGGAGCACTCAGTGAGAAGGTATTTCCAGAGGTTGCGAAGCATTTGGCGCCTGAGTTAAGTAGCTGGATAGATCTGGGTGGGGTTTAGGGTTAGCAAGTGACCTAAACTGACCCTCAGAGTTGTTTTTCATGCAATAACAGTGTGTTGTAATCTACGAATTTAACAGTTTGCTCAACTGCTCCAAAAGCGACAGCAGTATGTTAACTGCTTCCAACTAATCTCAGGTCAAGCAAGACCATGGTTGCTCTGTAAGGCTGTGATGTAACGCAATGACATGTTTTCTGTTAGCATGTTAACAATCTGATTAACATGTATTATTTATCACCGAGTTGAGCTTCACATGGCTGACAGAGGGGCTAAAGCAGGGCTGCCACAATACCCTACTTTCCTTATACCATTATCATAGCCAAAATAATATAGAGTAACTATGTGTGATTCATAGAAAATCTTTAAAAAAAACCCACTGTCTATTGTCAATTTTGTGTCTCACTGGGGAGGTAACTTTTTTCTTTTATAGCAGTAGCTAACTAGCCTTTTTCTTCTTTCTCTGTTTTATAGTCGAAGGCATCCATATAATGTATGTGAAAGCTGGATGACACCTAGTATTTTTCAAACACTTTATTTCAAAACCTTAATTTTAGCTTCATGGTCATTGCCTTCTTGATTTTCTGGAGCCAGAGAGCTGCCATATTATGCTGAGAAGGTTTAGCGCTAATTTAGCAGCTAACGCTAGCAAACTTTATTAGCAGGCTGCATCTATAAACTGCAATGCACATTAATGTTAAATAACAGACTAATAAACAGTTAGTCTGTTACTTAGTCTGTTTCAACAGTTTAACTCACCGGTCCAGAGTCTATGTAGATTGACTAACTTTTTGAGCCAACCTGATGAAGACTGAAAGAAATGCAGTTTCCCAGCAAGGATTTCACTAGTGACAAACCATCAGCTTTGGTGTCTTTTCTTGACATTCAGTCTTAATTCAAATACATTTAGTGTCTGCATTAAACATGTAACGTTTAGCATCTGTCGGACAACCATTTTTTGCAGTGCCAGGATATCTTTCTAGTGAGAGAAATTTTGATTTCAGGAACAATTTTATCATTTAAAACAAAGCATCAGAAGAACTTTGAAATGCTGACCAGAGCAGCAAGGGATCTAACCTCCAATGTTCAGATTAGCAGATGACCTCCTAAACTACAGCCACCCCAATAGCATAAAATATGCACATGTATTGAATTTATTATTTGCAGTAATCTCAATAATAGTGGGTGGCACAGTGGTACAGTGTTTAGTAATATTGCCTCACAGCAGCAAGGTCCTTGCTTATAGGTATAAAAGAATGTGTGAATGGTTGCCTGTCTGTTAGCTTTGCTATAGAGCAGGAACTTGATAAGTGGAAGAAAAACTCTTCATTATTATTACTGTCATTGGATTATGATTTTTGTTTTTTTTGTTTTTTTTTACATGTGCATTATAATAACATGAAGATCGGCACTTGATTTTTAAAAAAGCATTGTCAAAATTGTTACAATTATCAAACACCCAATTACAAGCCTACTGTGAACATCTAAACTAAACTTGATATTCATATATTTCACAGAAAACTACAAATATTGGGGGAACTTTTGCTTGCGGGTGGCACAAGAAGATGAGGTCATTCGGTGTTATCCTCACTGTACTTTGATTGATCTCACACCACTTTATAAGTTGGAGTTGTTGAGATATTTGACCCTGGGCTGCCCCTCCACAAAAATAATTTAAAAAAAACCTACTGGCAGTTAAGTTTTGGACACATGTTTCTATTCAAGTCATACCTGAACCACACTCAGGCTGTTCTTACTCACAGTAACTGGCAGGTTAGTTCTGCTTGCACCTACTCTGGAACCACCTACCTAACAATTCATCAACTTCATACATTTCCCCCCTTTAGACGCCAACCTCTCTTGCAGTCTGTGCTCCCTTCCTGGAGCTTGGCAGCCTCTGATCAGCCTCTCTGGCCTGCAGCGAGCAGGAAATGACCTATTGTTCTGAGATAATGTGAAATATAATGTTCCCCTGCACTCTTGGAAGGCATTCTGCCCTGACAGCCTCATTGCTGTGGGCAACAGTAGGCACCAAGTATATGAGCACCTGCCAAACAGAGACGTCCATCAGCGGTGTGGTGATGCTGGTTTACAGCAGAGAGATGAGAGGGGAATCCCCTGGAGACTTGAGGGAAAACAAGCACTTCTCACACAGCCGTTTCACGAAAACTCACCTCCGCCCACTCGATACAACCTGGGAGATTTTCTATCATCTTTTCGAAGCACATGTAAAAAAAAAGAAAGAAGAAAAAACACCTCTGAGTGCATATGAGGCGCTGCAGAAAGTGAGGGTGAAACTAACATGATGAGTGAAAGCTTCTTCATCGCTCCCGCTGGAAAGAACCCGAGTCAAACACTTACATCACTGAAGCATCTCGGCTTTGCAGATTCATTCCCTTAAAATCAGTTCATCAATCCCTAAGATAAAAGCTGCAGCAGGCAAGCCAGCAAGAATCACAGTTTGTCAATTCACACCCTGGTAGACACATGTAAGAAATCAGAGGGTTTCCAAACACGACCACACGAGCCGTGTTTTGGAGGGGCCTCGCAGCCCAGCTCCTACATGACGAGGCCCTGGGTTTGGTCAGAAACCCTCATTGATCATTACAGTGCACTGTAGGGCTGCACTTTCCCTGCTGTGGAAACAGTGAGGGAGTTTGTTTATTTGAATGCATCACCAGCCAAAAACTCATAAATATCCTTGGCAACGGTGCAGATTAACAAATCAGTCCGCAGAACAAGAACAGCAGAGACAGAGAGAAGGACGATCCGTGTTGTGTAATGGAAACGCAAGAGCTAAACACCCGCACGAAGGGGTCCACGAACGCTGTTTGTCATTCTCTCGTATTCCTTATGCAGGTTATTACTGTCATTTTTCCTAAAGTCACGATATTAGCTCAGCTGAAGGATACTATAATTTTAGGTCCTGCATTTCAGTTCCTCGTGAAATAATACTTGTATCCAAGAAACTTTATTTAGGACAAAGCTTCAGCAGCCTTCATGACCGAAAAGTTCAAAGTCTGTTGAGGTTGTGCTTTACCTTTTTTCTTCAGAGCCTATTCAGCTGTTGTCTGAGATAACACGTTCTCAGAAACCATGAAGAAATGCTCCTACAACTTAAACATTCTCAAACAGGATTCTCCATGAGGTGAAAGATGTAGAGGGCGGCATATTCAGGTAATAAAAGGGTGTAAATCTGTCAGATTAGTGACAAAAATGAGAGTGTGTGGGATTAAGGTAAAGCATGGATGCGGCTTCTTTTTGCTTTATTACTCATCTCACATTCAAGGCATCTTTTTTGGAGGAGGTACGCACCTAAATGGATTAAAGTCACAATTCAGTCCTTGTATAAACAGACATTTAGGCATATATCCTCTTCACTGTATCTTTGTGACTGGATGCTTTGATGTTCAACCAGCCGCCCACTGTGACTTTCTTCCAGCTGCTGAATTGTCTGTTCAGCATAGCTTAGGCTCAGACGTTTGGAGGTGCCTAAGACTGCCACCTATTGTTCTTCCTCTAAAGGCTCTGTGCTCGTGCAGAACTGTTGGTAGTGCATTGTTTTCACAGATTTAAAGAGGCTGTCCACGAGGCCTCACAGCTCAGGGTATATGTTTTGTAAAAGTGCTTTTGTTTGACACGACACCTCGTATGGTTCTTAAGGTTTTTCTTTTCTTTCTTTCTTTTGTTTTTTGTCAAGTTATCTCCAAAATGCAACTTTTGAAAGAAACATTTTCATAGAGATGTAGTTTTAATTTCCAGCAGATCGTTATAGTGATTTCAATTCCTCTACCACCTACTCGGCTCAATTCAGCTCTACTCAACTTCAGTCATTTTCCATTACAGCTGAATACCAGGGTGGGGTCGTTACAACAAGGCGGCACAAAAGTCCTGTGACCACATTTGTAAGTGACATCAGCACATCACAATGGAGGACATCGAGGCGATGATAAACCTGCTGCTCAGTAGATAGCCATTTCTGTTGTTGCTGGTGTTAAAAAAACGGTGGGTTCAATTCTTGTAAAGGAGCCACTCTTCTGACTCATCTAGTGACACCACTCCAAGGGCTATCAGTCGCATCTAGTCTACTGACGTAATATTATCAACTCACCCTAGCTTGCTTGAACCACCGGAAAATCACTGTGGTTATAAGATGCACACAACCATACACACACCACGTATAGCTGTTGCTATTTATTGTGGTTTAACCTGTCAAAGACAAAAATGTACAAAAATTCTGTATCAAGCCTTATAATCAGAACTGTCCTACTTTTTTAAGCTTGCATTGATAGCTTTGTAGTGCAGTGGTTAGCAGGGGTGCCGTAAAGGGGTGGAAGGTTAGGACCAGGATGAGGAAGGGCCCAGAAGACCAGATCCCTTTTTTTTCTTATTTCTTTTCTCTTTTTAATGTATACGTTAAATGTGCTAGGGCCCCTCCTACACATAGTGTATTTTGTTTATTTTGACCATATATTTAATAATATTTAACAAATAATGTATTATAATAATGTATTGTTTATGACACACCCCTCCCTTTCACAATGGTTCATTCCACCTGTCCGTCCAAGCTACGGTCACTAGCATAGCGTCTCTTGCTATGATGCAGCTCAGACAGTGACAAACGCAGGCATGTCGCATCATCAGGGTATGTTTATTGGGTTAAATTTTATCTGTGAAAAATGTAGAGGGCCCAGAAACTTTGGTTTCCATTGTGCCCAGAATTTCTGGCGGCACCCCTGGTTGTTAGCACTGTTGCCTCACAGCAAGATGGTCCTGGGTTCAAATGCGCAATCTGGCCAAGTTTGCAGTGGGTTCTCTCTGGGTACTCTGGTTTACTCCCACAGTTAAGAGTCCTGCAGTTATTAGGGTTAGGTTAATTGATGTTTCTTAATTACCTGTGAGTGCAAACGGTTGTCTGTCTCTCTGATAGACTGGCGAACTGTCCAGGGTGTACCCCATCTCTCACCCTGTCACGTCTGGGATAGGCCCCTGCAGCCCTGTTAAGGGTATTTTTATGTTAACAGACTCTAGACTTTGTTGAATACTCCACAAAATAACGCTTTTAACGAACTTAATGGAAAGGATTTCCACATTAACATATGGCTTCTATTATTTTTTTAGGACTAATGTAATTTGCATGGGTTGGATCAACTCAATTAAATTATGTTGACTCAACTGGAGTAAATAAGTTAGCAGGTC
Organism: Hemichromis elongatus; assembly: GCA_015108515.1. Classification (NCBI taxonomy): domain Eukaryota; kingdom Metazoa; phylum Chordata; class Actinopteri; order Cichliformes; family Cichlidae; genus Hemichromis; species Hemichromis elongatus. The sequence continues at coordinate 31,990 of VUQR01003854.1, forward strand.
CAACTCAAGTACATTAGGTTGGAATAACAGAATGGCCTAATACTAAAATAAAGCAATTTAATCACTTGGAAATTCTTTCCATGATTTTTTTTATGTTTAGTCAAAAAGTTATTTTTTGAGTGTGGGCTGATTAGGTATAAAAAAGTACCTGGTACCAGCTACTCCCACCAAATGGAAATGACTAAAAACCACGTCGAGCTGGGTCAAGCCGAGTAGATGCTAGTAGGAAAAAAGGGCATAACAGCAAACAATTAAGCTACTGCTTTTCATTTATTTTAACAGATAAAAACGTATGATGTTGTAACACTTGACCGTGCATATTTAAAAACAAAATTGGTATTTTACAAATCGGCATTTGGGGCGAAATAAAAATTCAGTTCAGTTCAGGGTCACAGTTGCTGCACGACAGTATAAACAGTAACGAACAAGTTACTGTTCTTGTTCGTTAAAATATACAGAATCTCATCTTTTCCTAACATTAACACAGCATTTACACCCTCTTTACTCCTTGGAAAGCATACGGCTACTCCTACAAGAATGAATGTAAAAAGGGCCCCATGTCTGCACAGTGGAGCAAGCGAAAGCAGAAACAGGCCTATAAAATGGTAAGCAGGCATAAACAACAAAGCTCTGCCTGTCGCTGAGCCTCTCTCAGCCTCACACTGTTAACTCGACTATAATTACTGCACCGTGCAGCAGGCTATCTGAGATTACAGAAGTGAGTTACACCTGATGCCAATGGAAAGTACTCCATACTTTAAATATTTAATCAGCCCCTTCACCGTGAAGCAAATGAGGCGAGGTAAAAGTTGCCGAGTGGTTGGAGGAGAGGAGGGACGGAGGGGAGGGGGGGGCTGCCCCGGCTGCATTTTGTGCACATGTGAAATATGAGTGAGTTCACACGTGAATGTGCCAGCACACACACTCACATAGACACACACATAGCTGCACACAGGGGAGTTAAGTATGTCATTACCTTGTGATTTTTCTGTTGATAGATCTTTTGCCAGTCTCTTATTTCAGAGCAACTTGAGCGCCTATAAAGTGTGTATGTGCAGCATGTGTGCGCGTGTAGTAGGTGTGTGAATAAATATGTGACTGTGGAGGGGTTGGGTTGGGGGGCCAGCCTACACACCTGTCCAGGGTCAGAGTTGAGCCTCAGTGGGTCTGAGCTACATCGAGCCGCCAGGCGTGAGGAGACAAAGAAGAAATTCTCCTCCATGTTAAGCCGGTTAGAGCTCAACCTGCTTCAGTTGAGCAACACGGGAAGTGACACAATCGGGCGCTGAACCCCGCATGCCTTGTATGTTCAAGTGACCATGAAATGAACCATCCGCAGAGGTATATTTAAAGCGACACCTGATAAGAGCGAGCCCATCCGCGAGGTGCAGCCTGATATTAGCAGTAACTATAAACCAAAGGTATCGACCTGCTCCGTTTATTGGCTCCAAAGCCACATTTAATTTATTTTACCCATTGTGAAAGGTATTGGTTTATGTAGTTGGTACTGGGATAGCCTTCCAAAAGAGCTACTGTCATGTTAAATGTGTGATTTAGATAAATGTGTGCGAATAATTAAACAGTATATTATTTGGTCTAATTTAGAAGGAGGTTACTGAGACTGTTCATTGCCAGAAAATGAACAGACAGGTTGTATGTGCAAGCAGCTGTGACAGCAAGCTATAGTTTCATTCTAAAGTTAAGGGATCTCCACTGCATGTAATCTGCGCTTTGCTGTCATCACCTTTAGGTGGGGTGGAACCCAGGAAAGCTGGAGGGTGGTGCTTTTTTAACCATGTCAACATTGTAAAAGAATGTACTTTAACCCAAAACATAATCTTTTCTTAACCTTGTCCAAGTCGTCTTTGTGCCTAAAGCACAAGTAAACAGTGATTGAAAGTGAAAGTTAAAGTGAAACCACATGTGACTCAGTCCCAGCATCCCAGTTTCCCCACCCAAAAAGAGGGTGTGTTTTCTTCATAATCTCTCTGTAAGGCTGCATAGTATCGGTCCAATTATGGCCTAGATGACAAAAAGAAGGTCTGATTTAAGTCTAGAATGAAAATGGGCATTGTGTTTGACAGCTGATTGTTTTATCTCCCATAGTTTATCCTAATGGAAATCTGGAACACCTAATGTTTGATCTTCCAACTTCGGTTCCTTCATTTCTGTGAGGTTCAACAATATGAGCACTGGACCAGCTGTTGAAATACTGGTAAAGGGCCATATACATTGGATAACTGGCTCACCCAACCAGAGCCGCATTCTGATGGAGGTTTCTTCCTGTTAAAAGGGAGTTTTTCCTTCCCACTGTTGCCAAGTGCTTGCTAATAGGATATTGTTTGGGTCTTCTCTCTGTTATTGCAGAATATTGTACAACATAAAGGACCTTGAGTATTGTTGTTGTGATTTTTGTGTTTTAGGGCTGCAAATAAAATTGAAGTGAAATGAGTGAAATGCACTGGAGTACTGATATGTTCCAGTGCAAAGGTTAGTGATCAAACACGTTGCATTGGAATCAAGTTAAGTAAAAGTTCAGCATCACCGCAGACATGTATCTAGTCATTTCTTGGCACAATTTGGGTGTGTGTATAGGGGTGAATGTGGGGGTCTTTTCATGACTCCACAACCACTTAAACAGTTGGGTGTGAAGATATTTACATCATGTGTTTCCAAGGTTTACTCCATTTTTCTGTGACGTTCCACAGCGCCCAGTCACGCCGGGGCCGTGCCCACATCATGACTTCATCACACGCTGACATCAACCTTGCACCTCTGTCATCCGAGAGTGATGCGTCCGAGGCCTGACGCCATCTCTGCTGTGTTTACTGGACTGCTCTGTCTGTCAGGATGACATCAGCACAGCTTTGCCTCCCTGAAAATGGTGAGTCAGCCGCTCCTGTCCGCTTCACAGAGAGGAGGGAGAGGAAAAGCAGAAGATGAAGAAGAGGAGGAACAACTAAGATGCAAATACGTGTGCCCTTTAGAAATGCTTTCAAGCTCGGTGAGATTGAGCACTGGATGTTTTTTGCTGCACCCTGTCCTCACTTTGAATTCAGGAGTATTTTAATAATTTAAATAAAGTTGATCATTTTTGGCATTTCCTATTTGAAATGTGTAAAATTAGTCCTTCCCCTTATTCTCTTTCTGGCGAGATAAAGATTACTGTGGCTGATAAAACTAAAGGTAGAAGATCAAAGAGACTGAGCCCAGCCCAAGGAGCTCAGCAGGGGACCTCATCAGCATAGAGGAAAAGGTGATTTCACTTGTTTTTTATCTTAATCAAAGCTCTGCGAGAGAAAGAGAGCATTTAGGCAGTTTGTCAGACTGTGTGGTCACATAGAAACGTCTACGAAGAGCTTGTCGTTTGGTGGTTTGTAATCCTTACTGGGCTCTACTTCTCCCGGCTCTTCCCCAGAGAGAGTAAGTAGAGATGGCTGGAGGAGAGTGATGCTCTTTAGACGATGGATCTTTTAGAAAGCTGAGCAGGCAGGGCCTGTGATAGATGCTGCTCCCTGGAATAGCAGTGGAACCGATCTTTAGGGAGAGGAGGGAAAGAAAGAATAGGAGGTGAAAAAAAGAAAAAAGAAAAAACAGGCATCTGAAGAGTTTCCTCTCCTGAGATTTTCCTCCGCTGCTTTCAGAAGTGGCTCTGGGTGACGTTGCACTCTTTATTAATGCGTGGCAATTTACTGGGGGGAGTGAAGTTGCAGGCAACATGATGTCAGGTACAGTATGATCAAAGAAAAAGTCAGTGAGTGTGAACTCGGAAAGGCAGCTTTTTCTCTCATGCCTTTGCCTCTTTTTCCTTTGTTTTCCTTAACGTTCTTATTTGTGCCAGTGTGTGTGTGTCAGGAGGAAGAAAGGGTTTGTTTCCGTACAGAAACTCTGTATGATTCATGTTTCCTCTGCTTTGATCTGTGAGCTGTGCACAGCCCCAGGATAAACCATTTCAGGTTGTCTAAACAATTTCCAATCACTGTTTCCATATTTAGGTTCTTATAAGGAGGAGAGAAGAGAGGGTCTTGCATGCTAACATACTCCTCTCTGAGCAGCGCAGAGGAGAACCTCGTTCTAGCCATTTAGAATGAGGCCAGATGGACCAAACATACATATATACACACACACACACACACACACACATACGCACGCACGCACACACACATCTGCAGAGCCATATGCCCCGTGAGGTCAGCTTACTGGTACCCACCTCTATAGTTCATCTCTTTTTCCAAACACACATCTGCCCCCCATCTCTGTGAAATCAACCCAGGCCCACCCTCGCTTTTTATGCTCACCTTTCCAATTGCCCAACATCCCACTCTACAAACCAGAACCCTTCAAATCCGAATCCAGCGCTTGATTTAACAAGAGAAAAAAAAATTCTTGTGCATGACATCATTCAGCTGTTCCTCTGGGCAGGACTTCATCCAACGAAATAATCCAGGCCAGCTCCATAAAGCAGGGAGTGCCGCCACATTACCCCAGCCATGAAATATCATGTGGTATTAAGTCACCGTAACTGTCAGCCTTCTTCCTTCCTTTCCCCTGCACTCACACATTAGCATGCACACTTCATTTACTTCAATTCAATTGCCATTAGCTGCATACAAACTGTATAGAAATCCACCAGCACAAGCTATTTTTTTTCCCTCGTCTTTCTCCGTTTGCAGGACAGTATCAGATGTGCACAAGTACTTGCAGCAGGTGGCTCCACATTAACCCTCGCCCCGTAGTCTGAGGAGCGCAGCAAAAGCACAGTGCAAGGATCTGGTTTCATCTCCCCCTCACCTCACCTCACCTCACTCTTCCCTCCATCCCTCTATTCCTGCATCCCTGTGGACTCCCATTATACATGACATCAGAGCCTCCTGACAGCCGTGCACAGCTGTGGCCAGAGTGGAGCTGAGCAACACCCAGGACCCACCCCATCCATACTGTCCCCAAATATCTGTGGGGCTGATTTAAACCCTTATTTTTTTTCCTTTTTTGGTAATCAAAGCAGTTCTTTAACATGTTTTGAAAAAAAAAATGCATTTCAGGTAAATGCTGACTTTAAAAAGAGAGCTACAAACTGCAGGTTTGCTAATCCTGCTGTTTTTGGCTGAAGGAGACTGTCCAGTCTCGAAAGATCAAATTTAACAGTGTAAGCCAATCAGGAACCTTTTTTAGTGACCAAAGCAAACTCAGTTGCAACAGGTTTCAAGAGGCTGAGAAAAATTCTCATAACAACTTTTCTTTAATTGGATTTGTGGAATTTCACTTCCTGTGTGAAACATTTGTATTTCATCGCAGTGTCTTTTTTTTTTTTTTTACAACTGCTGAGGAATGCTAACAGGTGCTAGCTCTGCTTTCAATCTGCGTAATGGGACAAAAGAACAACTGGCGTTAGCACCTGTTTTCTACCAGGCTGGGAAACTGGATCTCATTTCCAAATCACACTTGAGAATCAAAAACAAAGCACCTCTATCCCTGGTCTTTTTTTCTTTTGTTGCAGCCCCAAGATTAGTGCATACAGTTTTCATCCAGTTAACCCTTTGTGTGTTTGATGGACAGGCTGTGGGCTGTGACGACGAAGATTACAGTTGTGCTTTTCAGGCTGCACCACAGAGACACCCTGTGGTGGCCATTCACAAGTCTGTTTAGTAAATGATGTAGTAAAATATACTTACAAAGCATATTCAGTTCTTTCTAATTATGCCACAGCCTCATATTATTTATTATTATTTCTTTTTTTTTCACGTTGAATTAGAAGAAGGCATCTGTACTTTGGAAACTGGAATGTTTTGAGTGAATCTATTGAAAGATAAATGTTGGCTTAAACCAGTTAAAACTGTACAGGTCTGCTAGCAGCTGAAAAAGATGAAAGATGGTGGTCATGATGCATGAGGTGATGGAAAGATCCAAACTTTGACCTTATTAGAGATCAACTTGTGTTATGTGAATATTAGCACCAATAGACATCAAAAGTCAGTGAACATGCACTTGGCGACAGTGGCAAAGAAAAACTCCCTCTTAACAGGAAAAGAACTCTGGCAGAATGATGCTCAAGGAGGGGTAGCCATCTAATGTGACTGATCTGCACACTATGTAAGTTTTATTTCTCAAACCAGCTAGAAAAGTGGACTAGTTCTGCAAAAAGATCCACGACAGAACTGATTATGGACTTGGACCAGTACAAAAAATGGTAACACACTAGTGAAAACGGGACTCTTTGTTTCCACGCCCTGTCTTTCCTCCTTCTTTCTTTGTGTCTTATAGGTATCATCTGATCCAGCTGTCCTGAGAAGTGCTGCTGATCCACAGTAAAGTCCTCCCCAGGGCTATTCATTCATTTGTCTGCCACCACTCCCATCTAAAAAAAAACATTGCTTAAACTTGGCTGGGGGTTGTGGCCCCTTGTCATGAGTGTATATACACAGTGCACATTTATGTGCTTAAATGGTATACTGTGTACTGTGGGCAGCAGACTGCTGCCTTTACTGTGCAACCGGTGTTTGAAGCTTAACTTAAAAAAAAAAGAAAAAAGGTTCAATCACCCTGTAGAGGGGAGTGATGACACAACTGAGCTGAAGCCACCTGAAAGGCACAAGGTCAGCCATTACCCAGAGCACTCTGCAGAAGACAGCTGTTACAGCTAGTCTGTTTGCACACACACACACACACACACACACACAGGAAGTCATGATGGCTGGCTGTGTCTTCCACGGGGTCATAGGTGTTTTGTGGAGCCATATGGTCGCCGTGGATCACCACCTCCACTCAGGGTTCAGAGGGGCCTCATTTCTCATTGACATTAGATTAGACACATTTAGCAGGCTTTAACCAGACACACCCTACCCTGCTCCCGTCCCACTGTCAGTATACAGCGTGCTTTGATTTGACTGCACTATTTATTGTAACATTCAGAAACTACAGCCAAAAGGAGTGCGTGTCAAACGAGCTTTCAAAAGGCTCGGAGAAAAGCCTTCTTTGCCACCATCCAGGAAATTTGACTTGCTGCAAAGAGAAAGGTAAAGTCTTCCAGAAGATTGATGCAAATGAGACTTAGAAGCTAAAGCTCTTTTGTGTGTGTGTTACTGCCTCTGTGTGATGCGGTGAGAGCTGGCAGAACGTGCCCCTGTGAGGTTAGACACGCTACATGGAAAATACCCCTCAAACACCTCCAAAATAATTCAACAGCCTCTCCTTCGTCTCCTTTTCTGCACTATCTTTGATCTCTCCAACCCAAGGCTTCTCCTCTTCCCGATTCATCTGTCTGTACCTGCCTCTTCACGGCACCACCCTCGTGCTGACTCCGTCTCTTTTCACTGAAATTGGATTCAGAGGCTGCTTTATTCAGAGGGATCTACTTCAGCATATGTCATGCCCCCTTCGTCTTCTTCTCCTCTCCTCTACGGGCAATAGCACAGTGTGCGGAGGATAGGAGAGAGAGAGAGAGAGGCAGACGAGCCTCTCCAGGATTGTATCTTCATCAGCATGATCTGGTGCTGTTGCTGCAGCTCTGTTGGCAATACTGAAAACAAGCTTTGTGGTGCGTTTTCCCATGTCTCCTTACCTTAGGGAGTCTGCGGGGAAAAAAGACACATTGGACAAAAGCACAGGCGCTGTATGTTTCTCCGAGACCTCTTGGGTCGGGGGGGTGTTCCTGATTGGAGATGATTGAGTGGCACCCTTGGGCAAGGCTTTGCATCTCTTGAAGTGGGCCCCATCTCGCCACTTCTCACCTGAGTAAATGGCCTCTTGTCTGCCAGCAGCTCGTGATTACCACCCTTCATCCGAGATGGCGAGGAGAATGGATCGAGGGCAAAGAAGAGGGAGCTGCATGAGAGTGCCTGGAATAATTAAAACCAGAAGGTGCAAAGAGGCATCTGCAGCAGACGTTCCCTCCTTATGACTGGCCTGCCAAAGCCAGACAAGTTTGTTAGCTTTTTTTTTTTTTTCCTTTTCACAGCAATATAGCAACAAAAATATAGTTATAATAAATGATTCATTTCAATTCAATTTTATTTGTGCAGCACCAAATCATAACAGCTGCCTTGGGGTTCTTTATATTGTAAGGTAAGCACCCTACAGCAATAGAGAGAAAACCCCAACAACCATATGACCTCCTATGAGCAAGCACTTTGGCAACAGTGGGAAGGACAAACTACTTTTGAGCAGGAAGAAACCTCTAACAGAACCTTGCTGCAAGGGAGGGGCCATGACTGGCTCAGGGTGAGAGGAAGGAAACAGGATAAAAGACACACTGTGAAAGAGAGCCTGAGATTAATTACTAATGATTAAATGTAGATTTGTGTAAAAACACATAGTGAAAATAGGCAAATAAGGAACAAACACTCAGTGCATCACAGGAAGCCTAACATCACTGCAGCATCACTAAAGGAGCCCTAACTATAAGCTTTATCAAAAAGAAAAGTAAGCCTAATCTTAAAAGTACAGAGTGTCTGTCTCTCGAATCCAAACTGGGACCTGGTTTCAACAGAAGAGGGGCCTGAAAGCTGGTGGCTCTGCCTCCCATTCTACTTTGAACCACAAGTAAGCCTGCAGTCTGAAAGGGGAGGGCTCCATTGGGCTGATACAGTATTATGAGGGCTTTTAGGTGAGATCTGATTATTCAAGCCATGATTGAAATTATATATATATATATATATATATATATATATATATATATATATATATATCTTAATTGTAAATTCTTCATTAACTGAAGAATTAATTTTTATTTTCATATATATATATATATATATATATATATATGAAATTAAAAATTAATTAACTGTAAATTCTTCAGTTAATGAGTATTAGTACCAGTAAAATGTTTGACGTCTGAACTCATATATTTTTAATCAGGGAACAAAAACACAACAAAAGCCTGACATCAAATAACATTTAGATTTTTCCCCCCTAAAAAGTCATTTTATTTTTCATTGCTGATGATGACTTATAGGTCCCCTGTTACTATACATTTGTGTATGTGTGTGTGTAGCAGAACTGTGGGGCGCCAACCAACACAGAGTCTACACAGACACACACTTGCAGTCCTCCAACAAGCCAGCAGTGTGTAGACTATGATGACACCATGCAAAGGTAGAATACTTAGTGGTGGAATAGTTGGCTTGAACAATGATGGGAAGCAGAGTTCGCCACAAAGAGGAAGTCACATGCCCAAAGATCAAATAAGCACAGATGTGAAGCACAGATGAGGGCTTCATTGAAGTGAAGAATACCTCTGTCAATAAAAAGCCCCTGGACGTGTATGGTTGTCAGTGGAAACCCCTGCTGAGTCTAATTTAAATGGTAAATGGTACTTTTCTACTGTGAGCATTCGACACACTTTTAATTCATACAAGCTCATTCTTTCCCTGAGTGTTTTCACAAACTCACACACACTCCGATGGATGCATTGTGGGCAACAGAGGGTGCAGCATCTTGCCCGGACTGGTGAACCACCAGCTCGTCTTAGTTTTTGATGGATCCTTTTTCAGCTTTAAGTTATTTTAGGTAGACTCACGAATACATTATGGTTAAGATCTTTAGCTTTGTTTTTCTTTTAGTGATATTCAAGTCAGAGGACTGTGGAGGTCATTCCAGATACTTCAGCTTGTGTTGTTGTGGGAGTAGCTGAGTGTGCATTTCAAAGCCTGCTTTGGATCATTTTCGTGTAGTAGAAGCCAACCCTTCTTTTCAATTTCACTTTCTTGGCTGACTACGTGATGTTCACAGACATTTCCAGATTTTTTTGATATGTAGTGCAAGTAGTGAAGGGAAATGTAGGAGTGAAGATATCATCTTTGGAACAGCAAGAAAGTTTGTATCTGTTTGGCAGAAAGGTGGAAACCCCCTGAATATGACTGCAGAGGAGCTGCAGGAAGTTTCAGCTGACACAGGAGTACAGGGTCCACTGCGCAGCACTGACGGACCAATAGGGTCTACGTGGAAAAGTTATTACATAGAAAATTTACCTGGTTTCTTGGCTTCTACAGCCAAATAGTGATCTAAGGACAAATCCCAAAGCCCACCTTCTGCTACTTCCAGAAACACATGCCACTGAGGCTTTTGCAGCATCCCTCACTGTCCCCTGAGTGTCCATGGGTATTAGCGAGTTCAAGTTCAGATTTTTAGAAGGCCTTTATAACCACTTCATGGTAATACACATCAAAACTGCAGCAGCCAGACCCTGAACTTCAACTGATGAGCAGTCAGGCCGCAGCCTGTGTTTCTACCTGCTCGTGTTTCTAAAGTAGAATCACCGTGGCGACCGCTTTAAAGTCTCTTTGTGTTGGTTTTCCTGTTTCCTTTGTGCTGTCAGCTTTGTGTTGACGCATAAATACTAAGAGAAAGATCAAATGCGTGTGAAAGCTTAAAAGTGCTATACATTATTTTAAATGTAGAGCGCTTTGGTCAACAGCTGTTGTTTTAAATGTGCTATATAAATACATTTGACTTTTACTCGTTAGGACGCGGATTTGTATTAGTGTGTGGAATTGTAACCTATAGATTTATATTGTTGAATGGTAATTATGAGACAATGCATTTAAGGTTATTTTACAGTTAAGTCCAGAAGCTGAAGTAGTGTAACAAATTACTTTTTCCTGGAAGTAATTAAGCAAGTACTGCATTACTTTTAAGAGAAGTGTTCTGTGTAATATGTGTAATAACTTACTTTTTTGGAGTAATGACCCCAACACTGAGGGGAAATACCTCTGACAAAGAGGGGAAATACCTCTGACATGCAAAAACATTTCACCACACAGCATTTAATTTATTTGCATAATGTAATGTCTTTGATATTCTGCTTATCAATGCTGGTGACCCTCACAGCGCAACGGGAAAGCAATGAGAATCAATAAGGACTCAAATCTAGTGAAATAAATAATAGAATCAGATTCACTAAATTCATATTAAATGCCATCCCTAATACTATTTTTATCTAAGCAAAATCCTCTTGCCACATGTGTAGAAAGCTGTGACATACAGTGTGCTTTATGAGCATTTTAGCTCATCTCATAACATTAATATTCCCATCATTTTAGATTAAGGAGCAGCCTGGCTAACAGGTCATCAGAGAATTGCCCTCACTACATTTTATATTAGCTTTGTTAGAAGGTGCTACAGCTAGCCTGATGGAATGGCACCCTAAAAAAAAAAATCTGTTCAGTTAATTCAGGCTCACATTTAAATACACACAACTATTCACACACACGTTTGAGCGATCGGGGCATACCTACGGGCAATTTAAAATCACCAACTAACCTAGGATGCACATCTTCATGCACAGGGAGAACATGCAGGTGCCACATAGCACGCCACATAAAAACAGTCGGATTAAGGCTACGTCCACACTAGTGCGTTTTCGTTTGAAAACGCATCTTTTTTTCTCCGTTTCGCCCTCCCGTCCACACTGAGACGGAGGGAAAACGGAGCTTTTTGGAAACGGTGACGTATGTTAGTCATATGATGCAGTCATGTGACCACTTTAACTAAGATGGTCAGACGGCATCGTACCGCAGTTGTTTTGTTGTTTTGTTTGCTCAGTTTCAATCAATAAGTTTTTAGTGGCCGTGTTGAAGATTAATATGTACTCATTTGTGACTCGGAGCAACAGCTCCACCTCATTATCATTCCATTTGACACATTCGGTGCTTTGTCTCGCCATTTCGCCGCTCGTTTTAAAGAGCCGGAAAGTAAACAAACAACACGCAGGTCGGCTCGTCTAACATTTCACGCATGCGCGG
>VUQR01003857.1:6895-39491 GCA_015108515.1 Hemichromis elongatus
ATGTGGTTGGTGTTTTATAATTAAAGTCTTTCTAAAACATATTAAGTAAACATATATTCTTTTAAATGCAAAGCTATTACTGTATATCGTGCTAGTATTTTACTTTTAAAAAGTACTGCTGAGCTAGTGTTTGATACATTAAACTACAGCATGTCGCCCACCATGCTATTGGTTCTCACATTTGGCAGCATTGCAAGTGTTTGGCATCTGCGTCTTTCCATTCAGCTATCTCTTATAGCCCACCTGTCATTCCATCATCTGTGTCACTTATTATTATAACATTGCATATTCAAGCATTAGCTGGTGGCTATTTAAAACATCTTACACTAAACATTCAGTTAAAAGTATGAAATCAGATTACATGGATTAAAATAGATGTGTTTAGTATGCTGTAATGGGTCGTGTGAAATATATAAAGCCCGGGGTAGTTTAAATAAACTTAGTGTATTCCTTGTGACTTTCAGTAGCAGGTCAGTGACAGTGTTTATTACTAAAGGTGGACATCTATGTGTTGATTTGCTCCAAGGGTTCTCCTAAGACTATATTTAACCCAGTGAGATCTCTGAAGAGAAACATGAGTGTCTACTTGCACCACTCCTCATCCATCTCCACCTTCATCGCTATTCCCATCGACTTGGCTGCCGAGGCCATGCAACACTGCCAGTGCAGTTCAGTGAGTGTACCGCTGACTCGAACAGGAGGAGGTTACAGTAGTTTCCTGGCAGCTGCCTTGTGCAAAGGAAGTCTGTCACAGCACAGCAGTCCTGGAGGAATGTGTTAACATGACCCAAAAGTATGCTGCTCATCCTGTGAATCCTGTGAGACCTTTTAGTCTCTGGTTCTAAGCCACCTGGAAGGCCTTGGCTCACCTTTACCTATGTGTATGGTCACTTGTGACCTTTAATTAACACACCTAACTGTCTCCTCAGTCTGAAAATGCTTCCTATTATTTGTATTCCAATACCCACCCATTACTCCCTGTACCCTTTAACACTTCCTGAATCCAAGCGTATCAAATTTAACAGCCGACTAAAATAATCACACCATAAGCTCTCGCTCTCTCTCTGGTCTGCTTCCAGACATATTGGCCAATAGTATCCTGTGTCAGTATTTTTCCTCTTAGCACACTGTAGTACTCTTCAAGTGTGTGTTTACCTAAACAACTGCTTACCAAAGTATTGTGTTTCCTTTGACCCAAACAATCACATATGTTTCACTGGAGTCTTTACAACCAGATTTGGGGTTTCTCTTTTAGTGCCTTGATACTAATATTTTGTCTTCTAACTTTCAGGTAACCCTGCAAAAACCATCCATCTTTCCACACCTTTCCTTCCCAAACATAAACTTTAATTAAATTTCCAACCTCTCTGTCATGTCTGAGGTCAGGCAGTGTCTCCAGGCAGAAGATGAGGATGGACACCACGATTACCATCACACTGATGATGGCGATGATGCGCGCACCTGATGAGGACTCTGGGTGCTCAAACAGCATCCACAGTTTTCTCTGAAGTCTGTTGGACGGCAAAGGCCTCTCCTCTTCTTTTGGGAAGCCTTCGTCCTCCTTGAAGCGGTTCATGATGTCCTCTCCGAGCTCATAGAATATCAGCTCATCCATGAAAATATCCAGGGGTATGTTTGCAGGCCTCCGAAGCCTCCCCCCTGACTGGTAAAAATACAGAATGGCATCAAAGCAAGCTCGATTGCGGTCCAGAAAGAGCTCGTTTCGAAGTGGGTCAAAGTAGCGTGACCTTCGTCTGGGATCGCCGAGCATAGAGTCAGGGAATTGGGCTAAGGTGCGAAGCTGAGTTTCATAACGCATCCCTGATACATTGATGGCCAGTCTTTCGCTCAGTGCCCATCCACTCCTCCACAGAGATCCTGAGCGACGCTTTTCTTTCTTCTTTTCTTTCTCGTTTCCTCTGATCTCCTTCTCTCCTTTTTCCTCACTGTCGAGCTGGTCCTTCAGATGCTTGTCCTTCTCCCCATCACTCTCCTTCCCTCTGCCTTCTCCTTCACTGGACTGTGGATCCCTGCTTTCCATCTCGGTTTTTATCCTAAGGGAATCTTGCAAACCACTCTCTTGAGATTTTGAACACCTGGACTTAAAAGAAAACCTGTTTAAAACCAAAGTGATGATTACATCAGCAGATTAGGTTTTTGGTTGATAAGCGTTAACGGCAAAGGACTAAAGATGGAAAATTGACATTTCATGACAGATTTCATTACATTAAAAGTTAATTCATGGTTTTGTTTTTAGGTGAACAGAAGGCAAATCATCAATGTTAGTACCCAGTTAATGAAAATAATTTACTCACTAAGTAAAACAGCTGCTGACAGAAGCTAATGACAGGGTGAAAAATCACATTGTCTCCTTCGGCTCATCAGGTTGTCTCTCTTCCTCTCTATCATCGTGTCTGCCTGTCATAAGCATGCAGCCCTTGTTCGGCTATATAAATTCTCACACAGAGGTCCACTGCACCCAGTTTAACTCTCTGATCAACTTTACACAAACTCTACTTCCAGTTATTTGCCCCGCAAACATCCAGGATCTCGCCCTGTGCCTCACTGCCTCACGTTGTCTGCCTTCAAATTTTTGGGGGGGAATGCTGTCCTGTTGAAATTTGATCTGTAGCGGACCCCTCCACCCCCTCCGTGTCCCTTCCCTCCATTTTAGCTAGGGGGCAAGTCAACCTTCAACCTCCCTATCAAATGTCACCTCTGCATGGTATTGCCCTCTCTAACAAGCATGGGCATATGAATGACAGAAGACCCTCACTGTTTTTCATTAAGTCAAAATGACTGGATTTGAATGTGAGTAGATTAAAAACGAATGCGTCTCAGAACAAACATACAGAAAACATATTTTCAAAGCTTTCTATTTAATTCCATTATCTTGCGTCTTCAGTAAGCTTCTCCAATTACACTTAACTTAAACCAATGCTTCATTTAGAGATTGAGGTGAACTGCAATATGCTGCAACAAAATTTTATGTTAAATTACAATAAACCAGTTGGATCTGATGGCCAGCGTGGAAGAGTATAACTACGTAATAAACAACATCAGTGTTGTAGTTACTACGTTGCTGTAAACGTATTTTACTTTTTTACATAACAGTCATTTATATTAACACCAAATTTTAAAATTTTAAAAGGACAATCAATAAAAATTAGCTTTTGACATTTCTTCATTTATGTAAATATGGTTAGGGTTGATTTTCATTAAGTCCACCACTTAACTATTCCACACGTTGGCAAACACGAGTGAAATCGTCATTATTATTTTTATTTAATGCATCTTGTGCTTTTCTTATTTTAATGTGCAAAAAATATCTGAAACAAACACATTCAAATGTCTCACATTTTTCTATTTGTGGAGCAGCACAATAATAAATTATTTACCAGTGTAAGTTTTATTTTGCTATATCACATATTCCCCCTCATTTCACAGATAATGCTACTTTGAGTTCAAAGGAAATTGGACCCTTGTCTGCCTCCATCACCTCTAAATCAGGATCAGCCCCCACCAGACTCTCAATCTGTTGCTGACGATTGCTGTGTGTCACACAACAGGCTTCATGGGGGAAAAAAGAGCTACCGCCTACACCTTGGATCTGCTAGTTCATGCAGTTGGGTGGAAAATCATTCAAGTGTCTGTGACAACTTACGAGGGTATGCGATACAAATGGACAATACGAGAAGAATACTACTCAATTTGTACATTTTTTTTAACTGTCTAGAAACAATCAGATTCAAGGAATCGTTACATTTAATGACAGTGCTGTCTTCATTTGTTACCCATAAAGAAAAAAAGAAATAACAGAAAAACTGTATTAAAATAGATAAATGTGCCCTAAAAGAAGAATGCTAAGCTGTTTTGTTTTCAGTAATGTGTCACATATTACAAAGGACCACAGATTATTTCTAATTGTAAAAACAATACTTTGGATATTAACCTATCTCTACCAAAGTGGACTACTACTATGTTTTACCACCAGAGGGAGGTGATGTTTAGGCGCAAAGGAGAAAAACTGAAAAAGGCCTCTGCAGACATTTCTAATAGCTGTTGGCAAAAAACAAACTGCCATCCGGGCTGATATAATACACTGTCATTTGATCACAGTCTGCTTACTAACAATCTGATGACCATTTGTTTTACAAACCAATACACCCAAGCATATACAGATACAAATATTTCAACACTTTGTTAATATAAGGTATCAATAAAATGCAAGAAGGAAATTCAATTACATTTTTGGTTAAAACTGTGGAAATCATCAGTATTGTGGTATTCTTGTTGTTGCAACATTCGTCATAAGCTGACTGCCCCTCATTCTATATAACACCGTATAACTCCGCTGTATTCGTGCAGCTATGCAGCACAGTCATTACATCTTGTGACTCCCATGGGATGGCTACACATAACCACTACGATTTCACAACACAGTTTGAAACCGACAGTTGGTAACCATGAGTAGAAAGAACAGACAATTCATTAGACCACATTTTTATTTCCTAGCATGTGGCCCCTGCACCAGCTTCACTGCCTTTATTTCTCAAGCAGTAGTAGTGCAAATGTTATGCAGTAATCTTGTTCCACTACGCAGGTTTTCTTTTAAGAGGTTTAACAAGCTTTCTTAAATCAATCATTTCAAACCTTCCTTTCAATAGGAAAAATATTTGATGCTGGTTTGAATGGAAAAATAATTACTGTAAGATGGGGGGGGGAAAGGCTTTGGTTTCTAGAGCTACTTTCTCACAGTAACAAATTTCACTCAAAATGAGGCTGCATTGAGTGCAGAGTGGTAGAAATGGCTATACTAACCCTAGAGAGCATTGAAAAGACAGACGTAGCTTCCGGGTTGGAAAATTTAAGGCAATGGAGAAGTGTCTTAAATCTGCTTTCTGTCTACAGGCTAATAGATAGGAATAACTGTGACTGCAAAAAAGACTTTTAGTTCCATAGTAGTTTATTTTTTAAATATTGTTTTGTTTTTGTTTTGTAAGTCTTGTATGTTGTTTTTTTAAATGGAGTGTTGTCTGTGGTATAAATTTACAAACTCACTATGTCTTGTCCACCATAAGTCATTAGCCAGTGAGTTTCACATTCAGACATTGGCCTCACTAGTAATTTTTTTTTCTTTTTTGCAAGCAAGGTGGCAACAGATAAAACACTCGCCACTTAAGGCTTCAAAAACAAAAAACACCTTCAGAAACCAATGGGTGCCATCATGGTAACTACAGCCATCTTTTATATTGACACAGACAATGTTAGCTATTTAATCTTAGTCATGTTTGTGAAGTTACTGCTTTCTGAAGCATTTTAAAGAAATAAAACGGTGTGTCATATTGTTAACTATAGTAAAAGCCCCTCCATAGAACTTTGGTAAGTTAAATTTTAGTATCTGTCCGTTAGTTTGCCCAAATTAATGGGTGTTTGCCTCTGTTCAATGCACACATACCAGTATATGGATGTAGGTTGCTAACAAAGCCTGCTAGCATTAGTTGATAACTTAGCATGCTGGCCTTTCGGTCAAATATGATCACTTCGTGGATAAAAAAAAACAAACAACAGGCATGTGACTAAAATGCTTCAAAATGGCACTTCACAAACAGGTTTCTAAATATCTGGGTGTTTTTGTTTTTTTAAAGTACATAGTTGAGGTACAAAATATTACAGGTCCTAATACACTTTATTGCGAAAATTCACTCATTCCCCTTCACATGTATAACTTGATTATTTGATAGCTTTTAATTTGATGTCCGCCCACCCTTTGAAGCTGTAACAGCTTCAACTCTTCTAGGAAGGCTTTCCACAAGGTTTAGGAGTGTGTTTATGCTCACAGTCTCCACTCTGATTTATCCCAAAGGTGTTCTAATGGGTTGATCAGGACTCTGTGCAAGCCGGTCAGGTTCTTCCACAGCAATCACACTCATCCATTACTTTATGGACATTCCTGTTCCTTTCTTTTGAAACAGGAAGGGGTATGTTTGTATCCAGTGTCAGAAACATTATAAGTTACAGTTATCTGATATCAAGCTGGGAAGACATCCTCAATCTTAAATATCATGACAGAATTACTGCTGACCTCAAATTTATCGATTTCTATTATGTGACTGTTCCTCAAAGTAAGAGTCACTGAATTAAAGAGAAACTTCTTGTAAATGCTGGCACTGATATACACCATGTCATTCCAGTCACAAATTTAATGTCAGTCTTTAGTTTCTTGGTAGGCTTTGGATTTCACTGTGTTCTCACTTCATATCAAATTATATCAATCACTTTATTGTGGTATCCTGTTCCCGACAGGCTGATAAACAGTGTTAACTGTGACAGTCAGTGCAAAATGTCACTCTATCAGTCATATTCAGCCGGTCTTCACAAACGCCCACATATCATTAGAAATCTTAAACAGACACACAAGTCGTGTTACTTTTTCATTTATTTTGAGTTAATTTCAATGATTTTAAGCAATTTTAATGTCTCTGGAAAAAGCATCTCATGACTTTTAGTTTGTTATTCATTCAAGCTGCTATGAAGATTGAGATTCACATTAGATCGCATTGACATTCATACATTATAAGTCTCAATAGTAGAAATAGGTTCAATTATGACACTTTATTGATATGTTTCTATTTTTTCTTCAAAATATAAAAAGTTAGATCATGAACATTCCATTGAAATATACTTTATACAGTTCTTGATGAGTTGTTCTTTGTTTTACAACATTTCAAAAATAAAATCCGGCATAAGTCACAACCAGATAATCCAGTGACCACCTCTTTGCCCCATTCACTCTCCTACTAAGACCGCAGTACAATGGACTAGTACTTAAGTCTGTTTTAGACAGTTTGATAGCTTCTAAAATTAATATGTCTTCATCTTTGGATGCATAATGATACTATGTACTGTTAGTTAAACGTATATTGGGTATGACTTTGTTTTAATCTTTATAATTCTAATTAAAATAAGATATATGATATATGTTAGAAAAATGTAGTCAGTATGATAACATTGATAACAACTCTGTTATTATTAATTTGTAAAATAAAATATTTTTCAATTAGTGTGATTGCTAAGTCACTCTATGGAAAACCATAAAGCCACTACACATTGCAATCATCTAAACTGATGACAGAATATCTGTGTCTCAGGGAGCATACAGTAAGTGTCTATCAGTGGCATTCGTGGTGCAGATTGCATACCGTGTCCTCAATTTTAAAAAGAAAAACAGAAAAACGTGTTAAACATAAACGAGCATATAAAGAAAATGGTTACAAATTGAGTATGTGTCATCCAAGGACCACATGACACTATCCCAACACCTGCAGATGACATGTCCACATACATAATAGTCATTGTCACAACAGTTGCACCTCCTTACTGTGTAAAGCAAATTTGTTCTTTTGGTTATGGTTAGTGTTTTTACATGAAATGTATAACATTTTTAACAGATTATAAAAATAAAACAGGCTTAGCACTCTCAACATTGTTACTCATTCTCCTCAAACGTGTCTAAATCAAATGGCAGTATTATGCATTGGAAAAGGAAAGACATCTTTTTCAGCCTGGCATTGGCAGAGCAGCCACAACGTAGAGAATGGAGGCAATAAAGAATGTGACCATGAAAAATAAAAAGAGGAAAAGACACTACTTGGCCATAAAAACAAAAAAACAGCTGGGTGAAGCACAAGGTTTTTGCAAGTGTGCGCACCATTGCAAGAAGTTTACCTTTGAAATATTCATAAACATCTTTGTGACCATCAAAGCCATAGTAGCTTAATGCCTTCTAAAATGGGAACTGAAATTGTGAGTTTTAAAAAGATACGGGACCCAAAAAGAAATCCCATGGACCATTTAATGCAAATAGACAAAAGTTCTAGACCCTGTAAAACCAGTGTAGACTCAAGAGAATTTTTGAATGACTTCTACAGTCTACATCACACCACTGAGTCCCATATTCTGGAGAGCCTCCAACTGCAATGTACTAGGAATGGACAAAGAACCGTGCAGCTGCCTGAGCTAAGCCCTGGACCAGCAGGGCCTGAAACTCACTTGGAATACCAAGACAACGATAAGGGGCTTAGAGAGCACGCAACAATGACATTATTTTTTACTTATTACACCATTATCAATCTCCCCTTGGTGGACACTGGTATTTCTCACCCCTTCGTTCCCACTTTCTGACATCATTTTGGAAGCTCTGGGTCTTTTTGATTGGTACTCACATGACTGTGCTGTTTGCTGTAATAAGCTGCCAAATAGCCAGCTGGATGACGGTAACCATGGTAAGTGACGGATGCAAAGACCTGACCATCTAAAAAAAACTAAGACGAGCTACCTCTACACACTCATGCTGACACTGCGAGTGTGAGTAGTTTTCAGTTGCCTCTTGGAGGAAGACATTTCTGCTCTAAAACACGGCACAGTGTTTATAGTTATCAGGACTGGATTCATGACAAACAATGATAGGAGGCTAAGGGAATATGTCAAGACTGTGTTCCCCCCCTTGAGAGATTATCAAGTCATAATGCATGCGTTTTTACACATCACTGTGAGGTGTTCACATTATTGTCGTCTATATACTAGAATTTTTTTTTTTTTTTATCTTAGAAAGAAAATAGCAAAACACCTACATCCAAGCACATCATTGACACACCTGAGTCCTCAAAACCACACAAATTTTGGAATGGCAGTTGGTTCCATGCAAACCTGATATCTCCGACTATTAGCCAATATAGTATCTTTCATACCCTTATTGGTCTTTATTGGATAACCTACACTTCTACTCCCATGTTTCTATGAATGGAACAGAATTGCCTGTCCAAGCAAAATCCTGCCATGGGACATCCAAGGCCTATCTCTAACACTGAGATTTTAAAGATACTCCAAGGACTCAAGGTTCTCCTTTTGACCTGCTACAATCTTGTGACAACTACTGTATTATTGCCAAAGAAAAAAGCAAACAATGAGTAGTAATCAAGCTGTCAAAGTTGTGGTATGGAGTGCTGCTGTTTTAGAACTGCTGCTGCTCTTGCTGCTGCTGCTACGTAAGTTGTGCAAATGAATCAAGGAGGAAAACATGGACCTAACAAAAAACCAAAGAACATCCTAGGGGGAAAAAAAGCCTTTGCGCAGGTGCTATAGGCAAAGTCTAGAAGGACCACTGTTGACTTCGAAGAGTTAAAAAATATACTGCTCAGTGCATTAGAAAATAAAACAATGACAGAAAAGGTCAAAAACACTGGAATGACAAATGTAGGGCAGTAGTAGCAGAGAGATTTCATCAAACAAAACATAGTTCAGGGTGTACTTTGCAAACATACATGTTTCAATATTCACATTTTTTTTAACTTTTCAAAACAAAATATAGCTCTTCTCTTTCATTATAATCTTTTTTAAAACATTAATTGCATATAACATTTTTTTAATTAATTTTATATATATTTTTTTGTATCTCTAGCACCCTTGTCTTCAACTAAGGGCTTGCAGAAAAGACAGTCATGCAAAGTAGTCATGCTGGTAAACAAAGTTACAAAAATGCATTATCTTTTTTCTCCATTAGTTTATCTCATCGTCCATCCTCCATCATCCCTATGTCTTTGTAGGTGCAGTCTGTCATTGCTCATCATCTTTCAGAAAACATTTTCTCAGTGCTTGTGGGGTAAACAGCTTTGCACACCCCTCATAACAGATTATTTGCTCTCCGTATTTTTATAGGACTTTGATTCCATTTCTTGATGCCAAATACTCAAATCACATTTGCATCTGACTCTTTTTTTTTTTTTTTCTGTCATTCTGGACTTTTTTTCTGCTCAGAAATCTCCTCCAAAGTAGTGGAGAGTTGTGGATTTGTTTATCAAAATATAGATTTGTTCGCTTTGTACACTTCCGCGATTGCTCTACTCTTGGTCCACGTCTTCTGGTTTAACTCTTCGCGTAAGGGTCCCTGGAATGGACCATCTTTATCTTGACACCGACTTGCCCGTGAAGTCGTTCACAGCAAGGGCAAGGGCAAGGGAGAGATGGGGCAGTATGAGTCCAGGGAATCCTGTGCCTTGACTGGCAGTGACGGCCTTTGTGTTGAGGGGGAATATTTATCTGATTGGTCCCTTTCAAAATAACATTGAAATTACAACCACTGGAGAGTGAATTAAAAACAGTTCTTATAGTGGTATGGTCCTATTTGTCATTCAGGAAGGCTGCTATCCCTTGATCGATGAGGACTTTACCTCTCTTTACTCCCCATGGCTGAATGCTGTGTCAGTCAGACATGGGAAATATATTCTAAATGTGCAAATCAAGATAGGGATAGTGGCAGTTCAATAAGTAAGTTCTATTAGGGCAATGAATTGTAGGGCAAGTATAAAACTCACCCTTAATGGAATATTTCCTCAATCTACAATACATTAAATAAGGTCATTAAGCAAGTACATGCTACAGGACCTTTGGGCAAGCCCAAGTCAGTACATGAGAGATAAAGACGAGTCTTTTCCCGCTATTCTGCTGCAGTGACTGTTTCAAGTGAGTATAAATATGCAGTATGCAAATATGTGACATGTTTAAGCTGATGCTACATGTGCTTTGTTTACATGTGCTTCACACTTGGTATAGTTTGTACTTTTTTCATATCAGTGCTGTGAGGAGGGCAGTGTTTCAGTCAGATAAAAGTTAATGGAAGACATAGATTTAGTGGCAAACATACTATACACGTGCTAAGCTTGAACAAGGGACTATATGGGAGTATATTCATAAATATATATACATATACATGTCCCATTTGGGGACCATATATATTTATGAATATATATCAAATGTATATGTGTGAATATCAAGTGTTTTAAGTGTAAGACTAATACTTTGTCTCTCTTGTACTCGTTTTTTGTTTGTTTGTTTTTTTCAGAAACTCGAAGTTGCTCAGTTGTTCAGTACTGTAAACAGCACTGAGTTGGTCTTCATACAAGATGGCGAGTATTAGTGTTAGAGAGATGTCATCTGGAATGTGAACTAAGGAGTCCTTTTTTTTTTTCTCCCAAAGTGTGTAAGTGCAATGCTCAGTCAGTTTGCCAAAGAAAAGGAAAAGAAAAGGTCAGTCAGACGGCTGTCAAAAGTGTGGTCGGAGTTCCGAGAGGCTGCTTTGGTAACAATGTGAGGAGCAGGCCATACGATTTTTTAATTCATGATTAACCTCTGGTTTCTCTTGTCACCCCAAAGATCTCCTTTAAACTGTCCATCCGTGTCACACCTGTCGTCATGTGGCTCCCGACGCAAATTTGTGTTTACCGCTTATGGACTCTTCATTAGAGAGAGGGCGAATGCTAGAAACTTAACACTGTAAAGAAAAGAATGGAAAGCCATTAATATTAGGTTCAAAGAGTCTGTGAAACAGCATGTACAGTGTAAATAGACTCATTAATTTATACAAGTGCTTAACTGATAAAAAACAGTCTTAGTTGTAAAGTGATTTCTTGTTCTCGTATTTTGAATGTCAATAATAGGGATTTCTGTAATCCAGGTTATTAATTCTATTAATATTATGTAGAATAGGAAAATAATCAAGAATTGCTATTACCTGTAAACTGCAGGTTAACAGTGTCAGAATGAGGTTCACACATTTAAACTGTAATGACATCTACAACAAGCTACAAAAAGAAACAGTCTGTCTCATAGATATGTACAGACAGTAACTTGGCATATAGCTTAAGTTCTGCAACTCTGCACATAAAAAATAAGTGTAGAAGCTGCTATTTGTAGAACAGTCCCTTTATGACAAATTGCATTCCGCATCTGTGATGTTAGCCAGATCTCCTCCACGGTGTCAAAGGAACAGAGACAAATGTCGCAAGGAGCCAAATATGGCGAACAGGATGGGTGGCGAGTGAAGACTGTCATTGTGGCACGCACCACAGTTCAGGCCGTATTTTGCAGAATGCGCTTCTTTAAATCCGTCTTCAAGTTACAGCAGAACTTTGTATGGAAAGTGTTGGGATTCAAGATGCTCAGCCCCCAAGTGTTTGACTTAAGGCTTGGACACTGCAGACTGTGACACTGAAAACTCATATTGTGTCTCTAGCAGTCACTGAATATAGAACTCTGAGGTCCATGGTGTAATCACAGATGCAGAGTGCAAGTACAAAGTGGACGTATAGGAAGCAAACTAAAATGACAGCATTGTTAGGATTGGTCCAGAGTTGCACAAGAAGATAAAATCAGTGAGATTTAAGTTGAGATAGATTTTTCTTATTATGGGCAGAGTTGCTGTACTTTTTCGTAAGCACACGTTTATAATTTACACCCAGATATTGGTGACAATAAAAATGACAGCTGACATTATTAAAAAACAAACAAACACCAGACTGAATTAAACTTGCTGCCAGCCGACTCACCAACTTTGCAAAGTTTCTTCAACTTTCAGTGAACGTAGCAGTCATTTTTACACGAGTGGGTTATGCACAGAA
This sequence comes from Hemichromis elongatus, assembly GCA_015108515.1. NCBI lineage: Eukaryota > Metazoa > Chordata > Actinopteri > Cichliformes > Cichlidae > Hemichromis > Hemichromis elongatus. The sequence goes on from VUQR01003857.1 coordinate 19,351, forward strand.
CATTTCAAAGTGAGCAGGATTAGGGAGACTGTAATCAGTTATTCACTAGTCTGTGTGTGCAAACATTTTCATTTGAATGACATGTATACTTCACGGAAAATGACATTTTTGACATTTTGACACATGGACACATAGAAACATACTGAATGCCATTCATGGAGGTTTTCACATTCACAAAAAGTATTACTGGACTTGAGATTGTGGCATTACTACCAGACACAGTTTCAGGGGTTTAACACCTGCCCCTGAGCTACACTTGAAAACACAGGTAGTAATTCCAGAAAATGCGACACCACACTATGAAGTTCACATTTAACAATTCTCGTAAATTTTGTGATGGCATTAAACATTATTCAAGAGATAAAACACTTCTGTTGTAGTCACCCCGCAAACATTAATGTACAATACAATTATCCATTGTTGAAGCTGTATAAGCTCTTCCTGTGTGTCCTTCAGCTCTTCATTTTACTTCCTTCTTCTATAAGTATCCAGTGGAAAGGCATCAGACAAAAAAACAAACAAACCAAAAAAACACAACACAGTTCATAACTAGCAAATGCTGCTTTTGCAGTAAATGTAGCTTACAAGCTTGCAATTACTGTGCAATACATGTTAATTTAACAAAGACATTAAGTGAAGTCACTGAATTCTCTTAATGTCAATATAAAGGTTTTTTGTTTTTGTTGGACATATTAAATGCAGACATATAACCATTACTGTATATGACTCTCTCCTATTGTCAAAGGGGATTTAACTCGCATGATGTAAAAATGTTAGCCACTATTGGACAGCAAAACAATATTATTTGTCTGGTCATAAATTATACTTTAATGACTTTTCCCCCACTTTAGTACAGTTATGTTTGCAGACATCTTCCACAGGCTGTCAGTATCAAGGCTCTTGCCAAAAAATACACAAAAACTAGGGATTTCAGCGTTAATGCGTTAAAGAGGGCTAAATGTGCGTTAATTTGGGTTAAATCTGCGGATTTAACCCTCTTTAATGCGTTAATGCTGACAGCTCTAAGAAAAACACAAAATACACAGTGCACAAAGTTAAAGAAAAAGGAGATTTCTTGTTATTACTTTGTTTTCTTTTTCATTTTGATAGATATCGCAATAATATTGTTATAGTGAAATTGACATTGTGACAGCCTCATTTAACATCTGATGTTTTGGGGAAAAATATGCAGTTCTGTCTGTGTGTTAGTCTTATTCACTCATTTCCAAAAAACGTAGATACAAAACTGTAAATATGGTACAATAAGTACAATAAAACTACAAGAAATGTCTATGAGCATGTTTTTAACATTACACAAATAACAAATATTGCTCCAGCACTTTAAAAATGTAAATATTACTGCCTGATTTGTTTAAAGGGTGGTATATGCATTTTTTTAATCTGTACATTAGTTATAAATCTGATCCCTGGGGGAAATTTAAGGAACGGTTTGGCTAATTTTTCCCCTGTTGGGAATTAACATCATTTGTTTTATTCTGCTATGTCAAAGACTTTGAGATTTTATTTACTTATCATCCACTTAATGGCTACAAAAGTCAGCCTAACTATACTGTTATGCACAATAGTGACACACTAGTGACGCATTTAACTGAATTCACAGTTTCATTAATATAAAGCACATTTACTCAAATCAGTTCTTATCAAAGCAGAACTTGAACCGTCTTTCAAGTCATCCTTACAGGTCAATGGATAATTACAAAGATTAAAAACAACCTAATCATATGGATACAGTAAAGCAAAAAATAATAAAAATATGCAAACATACCTAAAAAGTATGTATTTATAACTGGAAACCAACTTCTGCGATGGGACTTAGGGAAAGTCATCACTTTACATGCATATGAGGTCAGAATCAGTGGTTATGAAATTTCTTGCCCTCCCCTCATATGGTACAGATATGTACATATTTAGTAATAACCACTGACCTATTAAGCATTACATCAACTATATAGAGAGTTAAATCTAACTTTAGGTTAAGCCTACAGGGGCCTCATAGAGGTACTTAAAACATTCGGCCTGTTTCATTTACTTAAACAATGGGTGCTCCGGAGGATTCTAGGTTATTTGCATTTGCCGCAACTACTCGTTTCTCTTTTTCTCGATTCAGAGGAAATACAAACTGAATATAAACAAATACAGTACTTTTGTAATGTTAATGTTAGGATAAGGTGGTGTGAGATGTGATACTCCCCTCATTCACTGTTAATCATTTTAAGTATTCAAGCAAAACAATCCCCTGCAGACATTGGAAATGATGGATGGACATGTTCTTTTACTGTAACACAAATTTACATTCTACACAAAGTTGCATAACATCTGAAGTCAAAGCATGTGCAAACTATAACATCCACATTGTGCATGTTATAGATTGTCAAGACAGTCTATGATAATACAGTACATTATGTGGGCACAAAAAAGGTTTAATGAGCACTGAGAAGCGATGCGAGCAAACCTTATAGTCCAAAAGATTTGCTCGTGTGCACTAAGAATATCTTTGAGCATGTGATCTAGACTTCACAAAAGATTTCTCTGCAGGATAAATTAATTTAAAAACCTATCCCAGAGTTTTCCTATCTTAACTGTACAAGTTCAGTTTGACATTTTACTTCAACGATCTATCAAAAATGCTTTTATTCACAGGAGAACCAAATCTCTGCATGCGCTTTCGGATATTTTCAGACAACACTAAAATGTTGTAATTTTCTGACATCATAATCATGAAGTGAAGCGACCAACAACTACTTTGCTACTTTGGTCTGAAAATATGTGCGATGGCCTTCAAAACCAGCAACAGATGAAGCCAGGCAAGCATTACTTCTTACAGTGCCTGATGTCAAAATCTATCCTAAGACAGACACTAAAACATTATTTGACAACAGATTCAAGCAAAACATTCAAGTGATGTCATAGCTTTCATGTAAATACTGCATATCTAGGTTCACAAATATACAGGATCTGGAAGCATGTTGATTTTTAGACAATATGATAGATTTAAACAGACTTCAAATCAAGGATGGAAATACTTTCCTTTTACAATTGTCTGTAAAAATAATTTCTGAAGCACTTTGTTTTGTTTTGTTTTTTTCTCTCTCTTCAGTCGATGTTCTTGTTGGCTAAGAATGTTACGAACAATTTGCAACATTATTTTCTTTTGATAGGTATTTTAGACAACCAGTGGCATTAAAATGTAATTTCTTGCCATGAAATACACATTACCACTATTCATGAAAAAAATACAAAATCATTACAAAACTAAAGTGATTTAAAATGGTAGCCTGAACATCAAAAATCTATATTGGCATGAAATAAAAGAAGAAAAATGTCTCGTGTCGTCTGAATATCTTTTGTACATTTACAGCTGGTAAGGCTAAATCAAAGATAACGAGAAGCTTGCCTGCTAAGTCCATGTTTTAGATTAAAAATATATCTGTGTATTTACATATGTATGTGCACAGCATGTTTTCCAGCATTTGGTAATGTTGCATGTTTATTGCATTTGTGAATGTGTCATTATTTTAAATTTGTTTTGTTTTGTTTTTTTGCTTTTGATTGAGATTGCTAAAATTGCTAAAATTATAGCAATGGCCCACCTAAACGCAATTATCTGAAATTATTAAAGAACATGTCAAAAAAAGCCATCGTTTTAATTTAAAATGGGAAAAATAAAGATTAAAAGCATAAATGGTGGGGAAGAAATTAATCAGATTTAGAACAACAGAAGAGGCAAGTTTAATCAGGTGGTCCCATGTTTTCATAGTATACTTGTTTTGTAATATTATCTATTTCTGGTACCAACACACAAGCTTCAACAGTGAGTAAATTAACAATGATTGTTACTAAAGTGCTTGCGTTTGATTTAACTGTATAGTTAATTAAGTAGTGCTCCATATCTGACATTGTACATTTGTTCCAGTTCTCTTGTTTTTATATACTTTGCATTGAAATTTCTACAAAACGTTTTAGACCTAAAAGTGCATATTTTATTTAAATCACTGTCCTGATTATACTGCAAAGGCCATCTCAGTCATTTGCTACCATAAAATTGAAGATTTTACTCCTTTGCCAAAGGCAAGAATAACTAGTTAGCATGTGTTGAGCCAAGCAGTCCCACTTGAACAAGCAAAGTTAACAATCAGTTATATATAGATATTTAAATGGTAAAATTTATCACATATTGCCTTTTACTATAATATGTTATTAAAAAGCATAAAAAAAGACCTTGTGAATGTCTGCCTTAGTGGCATAAGGATTTGGCTGATATGTGGGTAGATTTGCGGTTTAAATTTTGCTGTTACATGGCGACTATGTGACAGGAATAATTACAACGCAAAGCAAATTTATCCAATACAACAGTCAAATCATTGGCAAAATAAATGATCTTCTACAGGAAGTAAATATGCAAAGCAATGCATGTGTAATGTATTTGATAATAAATCTGTGTAAATCTGTTTAAAGTGTGTAATAAAACAATTCTTTTGTTTGTGACTGAGTTTTGGTCTATGTATATTAGACATCTAGAATAACAACAATAAAAAGTGGATCAAGTGAATGTGCATTTAACAAAGGATTAGACTATAAGACAACGATCATATGTATTGGCTCCCAACAGCAATATGATATAAGAAAGTATTATTTTCAAGAGACATGTTCAGCCTTAGAATGAGATAGCTCTTATGGTGCAATAAAACATGTATTACTTTCATTTACGTTTTATTTATGTTGTTTTTTTGCTGTGTAAACTATCAGCATAAAATGCCCGATGATGTCACAATAAGATGCTAAATTAATGGAGTGTTAATTGAGACTTACATAGGATAAGTTTTTCCCCCTATTGTGGATTGCTTACGTTGCACTATTTTCACTTGTTATATATTTACAGAAAATAAAAATCTGTTCCATAAAATTTGATCTACAAATTTTTTATTTTTTTGTCTTTAGGTAAATAAACTAAATTACACAATATGGACAAACGTACTTAGCCACTTACTTATAACACCTACTGGAGCTGCCTGACTATGGAAACCTTTCCCATGAAACTTCCAGAACACCGTTTTTGTGCTGATATTAATACCAGAGGAGCTTTGGAGGTTATGGGACCTTTATGTGTAACCCTGCTTTGTGACTATATGCAATACCACGTTACAACAAAACCACTTCAAGTTGATTATGAACTATTTCAGAGGGAAGACCTTTCATTGTCCGACTTATTGCAAAGGTGCCATCATATTACAACACAACAGATAAAATTCTTTAGAAGTGGAAAAATTCTGAAATGTCTTAAAAATGTAAAAAAAAAAAAAAACCCAAAATCAATTAAATTTTCAGGTCTGGACCTGGGTGGCTGAGGATCTACACAGATATATGAGCAGGCCATTATTTTACAAATGTCTGTGAAAGATTCAGCTGTGGCAATGGGACACCTGAAAAACCTGAATTCAAAGATTAAGAGATGTGGCTCAGTAATTTTGTTCATATTATGCATCTTGTTCTGTGATTATTTCACTGTATGAGTGTTAGGAGCCTAAGTTAGTTTGGTCCAGAATGCTAAAAATGTAACTGAGCACATTTTTATAATACTTTTTTGATCAATGGCACTATTTTATATACTAACCAGCCCCAATCAGTTTGACATTACTTGTAATATTTTAAATTAACACCTATCTTTAAAGCTAAATTTTGCATTTAACTCCACCTAACATAATGCATGCGTCATAAACCGTTGGATTCTCAAGACAAGATCTCATTCTTTCTACATTCAAGTTCATTTTATGTTATTGCTATTGTAGTTGCATGGCGTACGATGCAAATGGAGGCTTCAAAGTAATTGGTCCATGGCTAATCCGCTGCATCTCTTTTCAGCCAATCATTAACACAATTTCTGCTACAAAATGGAGGGGATGGGGGAACGACAGCGCCGCAGAGGTCCTGGAGCCTCATAGGTCTCAAAAGGCGGGCTAGTAATAGGAGCAAGTCGCAGTGCTGACCCAGTCATTCCCGATATGTTATTAAGACTGCGAGATTTTTCATAGCCAGTTGCTTTAAGACAATAAAAATAATAATAATTCAGTTTAATAAATTGTGCGTATTTTTTTATGTCATGTGAGAAAAAATGGAAAGAAAATTAGTGAAATGTTTACAGTAATATGATAAATTTCCGTATGCAGATGGTTTGTTATGAAGGTTTCATCGTTTTTAGCATGAACATGAGGTTGAAGACGTTAAAAGAAGGAATTAAAAATAAAAGAACCACAAAGGTGAAGAGAAAAGAAAATGAAAGATAATAAATGAAAATCATAAAGACACATAAAGGACAGACAGAGACAAGACAGACAAGACAAGACAAGAAAATGCGAGTTATGATATGCCTTTTTTTTCCTCACAAACATGAACGCAAAAGATTTCTACATATTAAAAATGTAACACCAATAAAAAAGCCATTGCATAAATTACCCAACATCTTGTGAGTGGTAACATCCGATGTTCGGGTAATTTGGACAACTATTTGGCCAAAATTGCACAGTTTGGCACAAACACACAACAGCAAATACTCCGATATCACTGATACATTGTAGTTGACCACATGAAGTTTAAAAAATCTTTTACCACCAGCGAATTTATGTGGAATCGTTAACTGTCTCGCATTACGCTTTGTTAGCAGCCTACTTTGTATTTACTTGGAATGTACTTCAAATGGCCAAAACAAAAACGTCCTCTTAGCCACATTTAAATCACTTTGTACCCTCATTAATCACATCCTGTTGTGAGCGAGTAGTGAGTCACTTTCTATTTTGATTACAGTGGGAAATGTGAAATTACACAAAAAGTTTATTTAAAACTGTCCAGCTATAAAAGTACCTTTAAATTCTAATGTATGACGCTTTGCATTTTGCCCTTTGCTTAACAAATGACCAATTCATGTAAGAATGAGCACACTGTTTCCTTTCCCACTGTATTTTGGGTCCAAAACACTTCATGCAGATAATGAGCCCTCTTTGTAGGAAGCAGCCACAAAAAAGGTTGTGTTGTGCATATGGTGTTGTTGCATCACTGTAGTGAAAGGCCCCATTGTTAGGTAGCAGATATTTGCTCTAACAATGACTGACTGACTTGTAGCAGGTGGAGTTTTATACATTTACCAGCAATGTGCTCATGTTAGCTGAAATAAATGAAATGCTATAAAACTGTGATGCTGGAGCACAGTTTGTGGTTTCTGTACATTTAAGTTATGTATGGAAATTCTTGTCAAACTCCATCAACCATAAGGCTGCAGTCAGACAACAAAGAACACACACTGATCCGGTGTGACACCCTTCATGTTGCAATGGAAAAATATAAAAATATTCAGGGTCAAAGTGGCCAATTCGACCACTCTAGATAACCAACCTTAAATAAAAGTATTTCTTTTTTACTCAAACACTTTAGTCAGATGGCAGCTCAGTAAAATATCTATGATGCGTTTTTACTGGTCTTCTTTGGCTTAACATACCACAAACACTTTTGAAAAGCTGTGTGTCAAATCTGGTGCTGTTTCATTCTCAAGTTAAGTTAGAGGAACGTTTTTCTCATACCGCGCAAATGCATCAAGACAAACTGTCAGTTTTCATCAAGTGGCAGCCATGTATAGAAAGACTGCTGACTGCTGACTGAGTACAACACGGGAGGGAAAAAACAAACAAACCTGTTTTGTTGTTGAACATGAACAAGGCTTGACAGTGTACTTTTAGAGTGAGAGTTGAAGATCAAACTTTTTCGTTTATTTATTCTTAATATTGTTCATCAGTTAAAATATTCAAATTGAAATGATCTGACGGTCCCTTTGCTCTACTTAACAAACAAAGATATTCTTATGACGTGATGTATTCACGATTTTAAGTTTATTGTTCACACTCACATCTAGGAAAAGATGTTTTCTTTTGTTTAAAAGGGTTAACAGAATATTCATAATCGTAAAGATTTACAAAAGTTGTAGAAGCTGAATATTAGGCAACTTCTAAATTGCAGTAATTTGGATTAATGCTCTGCAGATCTGAAGATCTGAAGTATGATTTATGGGGGTTCACAAAAAAAAATTCAGTATAAGAACTTTAAACAAAGATGATGGTTTGATTTTAGTCACAAGTTCCTTCCAGCATGCTAAGTGTTGACACAAAAAGAAAGAGAGAAAAAATCCACTTTGCTCAAGTAATAGCTATGTTTCATATACACTCATTCACTTTATTAGGTACACCTTTTCAACTGTTCATTATGGCATTTATCTAACTAGCCAACCACATGTCAGCAAATCAGTGTATTTAGACTTGTAGCAATGTGGAGGACCAGTGATTTAAGCGATTTTGTTGTTGTGCCAGTGACTTAACACCAAGCTGGTCTGATTTCAGAAACTGCTGATATTAGGATTTTCCCACACAAACACCTCTAGAGTTTACAGAGAATGGTCCAAAAGAGGAAAAATGAGCTGCATGTTTCTGGGTGAAAATGCCCAATCAGACTGCTTCAAGATGACAAGAAGGAAACAGCAACTCCATCAAACACTTGCTACAACTGAGCTATGCAGAAGAGCATCTCTGAAAGCAGATGGGCTACAGTAGCAGAAAAAAAAAGTGGGTGCCATTCCTGTCGCCTAAGATCGGGAAACTGAGGCTACAATTGCCACAAGCTCACTAAATTTGGACAACAAGAGATTGGAAAAACATTGTCTGACCTGAGTCTCGATTCCTGCTGTGACATTTGGATAATAGGGTCACAATTTGGTGTAAACCGCATGAACCTATGAATGGTTCAAGCCGCTGGTTGTGTAATGGTGCTGGGGATATTAGTTGTCTATCCCATTATGGACATGGTCAGAAGTGTACCAATTTTCCTGATGGCTGCCTCCATCAGGATAATGCACAATGTCACAAATATCAAATAATCTCATGGTTCACACCATGGATGTGCAAGACAAATATCACGCAACTGTGTTATCCTATCATAAAATCAGCATCAGCATCAAAGTTCACCAGCAAGGGGTATTAGCAAGGTGTACCTAATAAAGTGGCCTGTGAGTGTTGGACTTCTTAATTCCTAGCTTTAATATGATCTCTTTGACATTTAATAAACTTATTTCTTTAATCAAGCCTTTTAATGTGATTTTTAATGGAAATTACGTGACAGAAAAGCAATTCCAATTTGTTGATTATATGAAAGGTGAAAGTGATAGAGAACGATGAGATCAGGTGCTAATATGGTTTTGATGATCAGTTGACATTAGTTTGAGCTGACATTAGTTTGCGTATGTCATATACACTCGTTACTTCGTAAAAGAAAATCCAAGAAGAAGAAATATTGTGAAATGAAAATAAAAAAGTTAATCATGTCTTGGCCACTGCAGTCTCTCACAGTCTGCTCTCCTCTCTGGGCTATCTTTTGCATTTACGACAACAATCAACTGTGGTTTTGTGCTCTGGGATTCTCTATCAAGGGAAACGGTGAGTCTGGCTGTCACTGTATTCAGTGATGACATAATTCCTGCCCAAAGTCACACTTAATTTACACTATAGAGGGAGTATGTACCTACCTAGAGTCAGACTTTAGTTACACTTGCACTGCAGTGGCGGCCTGGGGATGGGATGGAGAATGAGTGTTAATCACACAAGGAGAAGGCTATGTCGAGGGAAGACACAGAGGAACAGAGACTGCACTGCAAATATTGTTTCCAGATTATTTACCAAGCACATAATCATGTGAAATTAAGATCGACTCCAAAAATAACCTTAAAAACACTGTACAGTACACACAGAGTGTACTGTATGCATGTATAAAGCATGTATGCATGCATGAAGGCAATAACTTCTTTTCTGTCATTGCTTAGACCCTCAATGACTGTTGGAGGCTATTCTAAGAACAACCACATACACACTGTATTATTTTTGCATGGTATAAATTGCCTGTTAAAATAAATGTACGTATAATTAAATGTATTGATTTCGTCATGACTGTCACTGAAGCCACAATATGTGCATATACTACAGCCATTCTAAGGCTACACACTATAGCTTCTGCTATATCTTTTAGTGAAGATATAATATGCAGCTGTATCCTATATCCTCCAGTTTGTAGCATATAGGTCAGACCTAAGCAGTTTATGTTGAACCCAATTAATATTTATGTCCATGCTTCTTGTACATTTATGTGAATATAGGCTGTGCACATATGTGTATCGGTAAAAATCTGGCTCAGAGAGAATATTTGCAGAGCATGATGGGGGAAACACTGTAAGATACACAGTGGTATTGTTACACATATCAGATCATGCATGGCAATGTAGAGCGAGTTTTACATACTGTGTAAACCATAAAGAGAACACACAAGAGGACTGACAAGTGTTACCGTAGAAAACACATTTTCACGCGAGTTATGGAAAAAGGCTTTAAAGAGTTACTTTAAGAGTTAGTGTGTCGCTCTGGAAATGACCGCAAGCACAGACAGAAACAACAGACGGGCTGTGGTGGCTCTAAAAATATTTCTGCCAACAGCTGAATTTAATCTGTGTCAAAATTAAAATGAAACAATGGGGTAAATAAGGAGCTGATGAAATGTCGATGAAGAGCATTTTTTTCTTGTAAACCTCAACATTGTATCTGTTTAAAGTCTCTTAATAAATTACATTCTTATTCTTCCATGAAAATGCTGCAGATCTGCTGCATACAGTATGGACTTGGCTGAATTTGCTAATAAGTAATGAACGTTTTGTGCGAATATGCTCTTGAGAATGCCTTTATCCAGCGAGATTTGCACCACTTTTCTGTTAATCCGTTCCACTGTTTTTGCTGGCAGTTTTGTTTGTCACTCCAATTCAGAGAAGACGGATAGCAGGTGATGGTGAAACTCAAAGGGGATCACAGGAAGAACACAGGGGAAGTCACAAAACACAAAACAACAAAAAATCACTTGTAAAAAACACAATATCAAAAGAAACAAAAACAAACCACAAGTACAGAATACAGCAAAATATAACCAAAATTAATATAAATCAACTCAATCCAAACGCATACACTTTAAAACAACGAAGCATTCAAAAAAATCCTTTTTTTTACAAAACTGCTGGATAACACATCACAGTAATACTTCATAAAAGATGCACACAGCATGTTAGAAACACAAAACAGAACAAAAAGACAAAAAATTAACTCATACACATACACAGAGGAAAGAGTGTAGAGAAGAAGAGAGACAAAGGAAGAGAGAGACAGAGGCTGATATAAACTGGATCCTTGAAGAAGGTCTGGAGAAGTGATTTGGAGTGAGCAATCAGAGGGGGGTGATTGACCGTTTGACCTTAGTGAGCCATGCATACAGCACTGGGTGCGTAGGAAGTCAAATGGCCAACAATCCAAGAAAATAAGAAGAGAAGCTAAGAAAATAAGTTGGCAAAACACGTTATGCATATATCTACAAAATAAATCACAATTAAAGCACACAAAAATGGTTTTTAGTCAGCGTGGAGGAAATCCCTCTTTAAAAACAAGTGGAGGGCAGGGACTATCATTACTGTCATTTTTTTTATTTTTTTTTTTGGATATTCCACACTTCTAATTCACAAATTTAACAGATTGGTCATGTAACTTTGAATGCCCCTATATAGCCATCTTTTTTTTTTCCTCCAATAGGAAAGAGGTTGACATCAGCGTGGCCAGGTCATTTGTTTAACACGAGCTTATAGACATTGAATCTTGTTATCAGCTACTACAGAATCAGGTGTCAGAGAACGTAAGAAACACATCAAATTTATTTGGTATTTACTGTAAGCACTTAGTACAGTCTCTTCCCCCAGTGCCGTAGGCTCAGCATTAAAATACACGCCAAAAAAATGAAGACTATTATACATCATTTACCTTCAAATTACAAGCCCTAAGCAACATCCTCATAACCCCAGCACTTGTTTTGCCCAATGGACTCCTGATTTGTTTTAAAGAGGGATCTTTGTAGCACCTAGATTATATATTACACATAGAAAACCATTTAAAACTGCAGCGATGTCAGCAACCTCTAACTGAAAGGCTCGGACCGCTCGAGGCTCGCTTACCTTAGACAGCATGAAGCCGCTTTTTCGGTCAACTCTGTCATTGCATTTGTCTTTCTGTCTGGTCGGTAAGTGTTTCAGTCACCAAGTGCAGCTTATGTTCCTTCTAATTTCTCCACAGTACTCTTACAAAAGGTCCTAATCTTTGGACTACACTAGGCACTGAAAGCACAGTTATACGGTCAGGGGATAGTATTTCAGATCCATTACACACGCTTATTTTGTAAATTAGCACTCTGGTATTATAACTGATTTAAAGGTTGATTTCTTGTTTGGCTTCTTTTTTGCTTAACAGCATTCTTTAAAATGTTTGCTAGTGTTCAGCGTGCCGTGTTTCACGAATTGCTGTCCCCTGACACAGATGGCTCCGGTGACCCCAGTTACCCTGGGCCTTGGAAAGATGATGTCCAGCACTGCATTCACAATGTGTTAAAGTACGAGTGCAGACCAGCTGATTAGAAATGGTGCATATGTACATGTACGTTTGAAAATCCATGTGGCCACATCACAGCATAGCAGGGACAAATGCCGCTATTAGTGCATCAGGGTTTGGTTTCAGCGTACAATCAGTGTGCCAGTACATGTACATATTATATATAGAGGTGTAAATAGAAGGGTGTTGTTTAGAATCAAGGGGTTTTTTTTAAATTGCAGTGTGTACTTCTGTTTGCCAAGGTGGAGGTCCGTGGGGTAGGGAGTAAAACCCAGAAGGAAGGGGAAAAACTAAATTAAGCCACACACGACAAACACAAACACAACACTCAGACGGCATTGAGAGGACAGAGACACAGTGTATAACATGTAAGAATGAAAAAAGCGCACATACACACGCGTGATATGACACAACCTGAAGAGAGAGACAACAACAACACAGAGGCACATCAGACAACATGACCCGCTGTTCCCATTCGTTCTTCTTCAGTGTCTTGCTTTATTAGTTATTGACACAGGACACAACAACGGGGTTATTTTTCATTTGAGCTTCTGGGTGTTATTTGCACATGTGCATACCCGCATGGATGCGCTCTTGCACTCTCATGACTGTATGCAGGTTTTAAGCTCTCACACAGACACACAAGTAATTACTGAGTGTATATCACAGAGAAATGTTCACATTTTCTCTCCAGGTTTTTTCTTTTCTTTTTTTTTCTTTTTTTTTACATCTTGTACAGTGTTCACTGAGATTGTCATTCACAAAGTTATAATAATAAGTACAACATTGGGCTGAGGTTAGGACTCATTGGATGAAATACCTTAAAAAATCACACGGTGAGCCCCGAAATACCCTTTGCCACCCAAACCTTAACATTCACATACCTAACCTGAGCTCAATTGTTTGCATCTCAATGATGCTTAAAATTGGTAGCACACTTTGCACACATTCAGGCACAGATCAGTCTTCTTACAGGTGACACAGAGGACAAACTCCATTGAACATTTAGACACAACACTGTGAAAACATTTGGTGTATCTGCGTATCTTTTGAGGTCATGGGTAGCATGTGCAGCTGCATCTGTGTTAAAGTGGGCACTACACTGCTGTTTGTGCAATTACAAACATCCTACCTCTAGGACAGCCAGATTAAAAATTTCTGGATGTTTCCAGGATATGGACTCCTTTATTAAAACATTTATTTTGTTCTTTTTTTTAGTGTTACCTCTGGTCTATGGTTTGATCCAGGAAGATGTGGAGTTTGCATTGAGGTCCTGCTGTAACAGAGACCCCTCCATCTTATACCAATCCTCAGTCAGAGGGGAGTCTGGGCTGGGTGCCAGGGCTGCTGCCTCTAGTTTGTTGTCAACAGGGGGTTTCGAAAGTTTGGAGGGAGTGTGAGGGAGTGTTTCAGTGCAGGCCGGTGGCAGTGGCGGTAGTTGGATTGCAGTAGTAAATGAGGTGTTGGGTTTTCATGAGCATGAAGATAATGGACATGGGGCAACGAAAAGGGAAGGCGTTATGGTGGAGCACAAAGGAAAAGAAGGGGTGAAATGAGGGCGTGGGTTTCAAAAGGGAAAGACGGGGTAAGGAAAGGGAGATGTGGGGCAAGTTTGGGAGGGTAAGTGGTCAAGGGGTTGAGTGAGGGAGAAGTAAATAAAAAGGACAAAGCAAGGCAGGAGAGAGAGAAACAGAGAAACAGACAGGGAGAAACAGAAGTGACGAGAAGTAAATTAATGCATGGTCAACTGTCTGAGTCCAGAAGACAGAGAAAGAGAGATCGTTTTTGAGCATGAATGAATGTGACATTATGGGACACAGGACAAAGTTCACAGACACCGTGGAAAGATGGAAGACATGAATGGCTGAGGCAGTGTGAGGAGAAAGGAAAAGGAGAAAGGTAGAGGGACAGAGAATCTTGTCTGACAGAAGAAATAAAATGTGATACCAAGCGGAGATGGAAACACAGACAACATGAATGTGAAGAGATGGAAACAAACAGAGCAGAGCAGAAGAACTTGGTGTGTATGCATGTGTGGCAACTGTACGACTGTAGATGTGTGGATGTTTTGTTGCTAGCTGTGACTGAAGTCTCCTAATTCATCCAGCACATCTTTCCTGCATGTTTGAATTTGACATTCAAAACATATAGTGACCTATATGTAGTTTATCTGCACTGGCTGCCTCAGCACTTATATAATATATAATGTATGTTTACATTATACTGTGCCAAACATCTTGCTGTGTGGATCTGTTTACATACGATGTGTTTTGCATATCCGTCTCCTGGTGTGAAACATACCTTTCCGCACATTCCCATCTGTGGCACGGAATTCCCTGGTATTAAGAAGGAAGCAGGCTCGGTCCTGCTGGTAGCGTTCCCGAGTGGGGCCTCGCCCAATAGGACTCCTCTCATCCGGGCTCAGCACCTGGTCGATGGTGGGGCAGTCCTCATTAGCCAAGGCGGCCGAGGCTGCGTCACCATTCTGCTTGGAATCTAGTTGAGGCAAAGGAAAGTGAAAAACACACAAAGAAGAATCACTGTGTCATCTTTTTGTGTACTTAAAAAATAATTTAATAACTAATGCCTCTTTTCCAGCTACTCAGCTGTACTTGGCTCGACCTGACTCTGTTCTACTCGGTTACAACTAGTAATTATATAAGGCGACCTGAAAGTCCTGTGACGTCATTTGTATGAGACTAAGACACAAAACAACAATGAAGGACATTGAGGCGATGGGACACCTCTTGGTTTAAGCCTGGTGTTGGTTTGTTTGTAACCATTTCTCTTGTTGCCGGGTTTCAAAAATACTGTGTTTGATTTTTGTGAACGAGTCGCTTTCATGACCCAGCCTCAGCCGTCACTACCTGGCCAATAAGTGTCATGCAGGCTGTTGACATCAATTGGAAACCTGCCTAACAAAGCACTTGGTGCCAAGTACCACCTAACGGAAAACCCTAAAAACTGAGTAGATTCCAATCAAAAGAGAGGCTTTAATGTTGTCAGATGGCTGCCCTTCCCTAAACCTGGTTCTGCCAGAGGTTTCTTCTTGTTAAAAAGGGGTTTTTCCTTCCCACTGTCACCGAGTGCTTGCTAATAGGGGGTCAACTGATTGTTGGGGTCATTTCTAACATTATAGGGTCTTTGCCTTACAATACACAAGGTTGTGAGGTGACTATTGTTGTTAATTTGCATTTAAAAAGTCAATTAAGATGTACTACTTTAGTGTAGGAAAATAAAGGAGGTTCTGGTCAACCCTTGTGTTTGCGAGGAGAAGCCTGAGCTGAGGGCCACACCAAGAAAAATATGGATGAGTCATGCAAAGATGTGCTAGTAGAGAAGCTTTGAATATAAAAATGTGTTTTATTTCAAATAAAATAAAACAGTAAAGTAATGAGTATATATTTTGAGCAGGTATGATTACTCGTAAACCACAAAGTGAGAGGACCACCCCATAAAACTCTCACACATATGAGGTAGCAGCTGAAGTTGTTTAATCACTGCAGATGATTGTACTTTCTGAGCCTGGAGTCTGTTATCAAAAGTTTGACTGAGACAACTTCCTGATACTCCTAATAAAAAAAAAAGAAAAAAAAAGAACCTCTAGACACAGCCCACAAATAGCTGGAAAAAAGCCAAGTAGACACGATGTAGTAAAAGCACTGAAGAAACCAGTGTTTCTGACTCAGTAATGATCAGACCACTGGAGTAATGCATTTAAGGTGCATTATTGTTGCATATGACTGGCGCCTGATGCTGCAACATATAGAAAGCGCACCAAGAGCCAAATTACCTTGCCTCCTGATTTCACTGCTAATGCCAGAGGGAAAATATGTCGGCTGACTTTCCTTAATTTGGGAAGTCAGCTCAAACTTGAGATGCATTAAGCTGTTTTAAAAGATAATTGAGGTCATTTTCCTTCAATAATGTTTGTTTTTCCCTGACAGATGGAGGCCTTTAGGCAAATGTGAGCCTACTAGTTGATCATAAATTAAATATGAGTTGTGATGGGCCAGTGATTTCTCCAGGGTGGCTCAAGAATCACCTATGCATCTCTTCTTGATGGTCCTACCACTTCTTTCTCTTGACACTTTGGTACTCTTAATTCTCGGTCAAACCTCTAAAATCCTTTTGTACACCTAAAACTACCACCAGCAAGTTGTTATATTGACTACAATCATGCAAGTCCGTTTTAGATTGCTTATCTTGATTAACCGAACCTTAACCTACATAGTGAAACTTGAATTTCACTCTTGAACAAACACATTTATTAATTCATATCTTTTCAACAGTAAAAAAAAATCTCATATTTTCTCATAATAAACATAAGCAGCATTAAAAAACAGCAACAAACACTAACCTCTGTTGATCTCTATAATTTCTTCTTGGGCAAGAGGACAGTCACCTCCTATTCCTCCAGACCCCATCACTCCTCCTAAGACATTTCCCAAGATTCTTTGCGGTGATGCAGTTGCCATCGCCAAGGCATCTGGCTTGCAGTAGTTGGGGGACCCTGGTTGTGGCGCTCGGGGGATATGTTTGTTCTTCTTTTTGGGAAGCTTTTGTTTGGCCATAGCCAGAGAGTAGTACATGCCGAAGTTGTTGACAATGACAGGTACAGGCATAGCGATGGTTAGCACACCAGCCAAGGCACACAGCGCACCCACCAGCATTCCTGACCACGTCTCCGGGTACATATCTCCATAACCCAGCGTGGTCATGGTCACAACGGCCCACCAAAATCCAATGGGGATGTTCTTAAAGTTGGTATGGGCACTGGCTGTTGGATCATCTGGGTCTGCACCAATTCGCTCAGCATAGTAGATCATAGTGGCAAAGATGAGGACACCAAGAGCTAAGAAAATGATGAGCAGGAGGAATTCATTGGTACTGGCACGCAGGGTGTGGCCAAGGACACGGAGACCTACGAAGTGGCGAGTCAGCTTGAAGATTCGGAGGATACGGACAAATCGGACAACACGCAGGAACCCCAGGACATCCTTGGCAGCTTTGGAGGACAGCCCACTCAGACCGACCTCCAGATAGAAGGGCAGGATGGCAACAAAATCGATGATGTTGAGGGTACTTTTGAAGAATTCCAACTTGTCTGGGCAGAAGGTGACTCGAAGCAGGACCTCAATGGTGAACCAAATAACACACACGCCTTCCACATATGTCAACCAGCTGTCAGTCACCACCTCATAAACTATCTCCTCACGAGTCATGTTGCCCACTGTGACGTTCTCTGTCTTGTTGAGTATGGTGTTGAAGGCCTCGTGCGTCTCCATGCAGAACGTCGATATGGAGATGAGGATGAAGAATAGGGAGATAAAAGCCACATACTGAAAAGAATGGAGAAAATGGTAATAGAAAGAGTTAGCGTAGGAAGAGAAATCAGAGATAGAGCAAAAGGAAAAAGTCACATTTTCAAAATCCAACAGGGCAAAAGATATCAGAGAAAATAACAGTATTTTAACAGTATAAAACCTCAAGCCAAATGCAAAAGTAAATGCATTTATTATTCATATAATTCAATTTAATTACTTTACATTAAATCAAACAACCAGTGAATGTATAACCCTTATACCCTTAAATAGTAAGTATACTATCAGTTAATACTAAACTCAACATTTAAAAAGTCTTAATATGTTAATGTGTATCCTACATATTCAAACTAATTACTACAACCTAACCAGAAAACATCAAGTATGCAGAAAGTCATAAAAAACCTTTCAGAATGATGTAGTCCACAAATAGAACTTTAAATCAGAAGGGATAAAATAAATAACTGAAAATATGTCTGCCATATTAGAGTCGTGTGAAGAAGGACGTTTTCACAGGACTTTATGCAGCAAAAAAAAAAAAAGTACAGCTTATTTAGTAAGTAGCAGCCAGTGGCGATAATCAAATTAACTCAAATACCTGATAATCAGTAAGTTTGAGCACCTCTATAAAACCAGAAGTTTTGGCAGTTTCCCGGTCTAGAGCATTCAAGTGTGTGTTAACACAATGTCACAGTCTTCCTAGTTGTGGACATCGCAGTAAATTCATGCTAAAGGCAACTGCGTATGTTAAAGGTTAAAGTTCATGAAGGTACAATGAAAAAAAGAATAACTAGTTATGGCTTATTTGGCAGGGTTGATAAGAGAAACACTAAAAAGAACATGGCAACATGATTAAGATTTGCAAAGTTGCATCTGAGTGAACTACAGACAGACAAGACCAAATAGTGTTTGGTTAAATGTACAGCACCACGTTTGCAGAAAACCAAACATATAACAAAAAACACTTCATGCCAACTGTTTTGGAGCCACGGGCTTGCAGCCATTAAGCCGATCATTAATGCTTCTATATGCCAAACTATTAAACTAATGTCACATGCGAGGCCATTTCGTCCAACAGCTAAAGCTTGGCTTTACAATGTAACAATGACCTCAAACGCAGCAACAAATCTGTTGCAACGGCCTAAAGTCTGGACATCAAACTCACTGAAATGCTGCGATGAAACCTTAAAAGAGCTGTAAATAAAAAAAAATGTACGCAAACCTCCATAAACTGAAGCAACATTGTAAAATGAGTGGCCAAAATTTCTTCACAGTGATGTCAGAGACATACAGAAAACAATGGATTCAAGTTGTTCCTACAAAAAGTCGCCCTGCAAATTAGCCAAAACAATCACTGGGTGTACTTAGTTAGCTTTTCACTGCATGGAATCACATTTTTATGAAGATTTCATGAACTTCACTGCTCATTTAAATATCATGCAGATGCTTTTAGGTAACATTACCCTCCACTCAATCATATCATTTGGCCTACTTGTGTTCTCTGTTTAAATTGGACATTTTGATGAGTCTTTCCAATACTTAATACTTGGTGTTCATATTCTCAAAGCTATGGTTGTATTTGGCCAATAAAACTAACAACTTACACTAACTCCCATGTTTTTTTGGTGGAATTATTAGGTTGCTATTGTGAACATCTTGTAAGAAATGTATTCTTTATCTTTCCACAACCTGGATCCTTTTTATCTACCACAATATTTTGTATCCCATGGGTTTGCTCGTTTACTGCAGCTTTCCTTGATAGAAAGGAAAACAAACTCATTTAAATCATCACACTGTCCCGCTTCAGATGTCTCTCTTTTCCAGTTTGCTTATAGCTCATCTCTGTGATCTGCAGTTTCCTATATGAACCCAATCTTTTCACTTCACTATAACTTGTTCAGCTGTCAGCAAATCAATGACAGTAGCGTGATGACACCAGTGCCCGAGCGGCTGCTGCAGTCTTTCCCCATCGTGGTCCATTTCTAAGCCCTGCAGTGTATTTATAGATGCAGTATACTTTGTGCGTTACCAAATAAATAATAAAACACAACTATGGCCTGAGGAGCAAAAGAGAAAGGTAATTCATACTTGAGTGGAGTCCATATATATAAGAACCCTGAGTGCCCTTAGCATATTGTGAGTGCCAGCCTGTATTTTTGGCATTATGCACTTATGTAATATCAAGAGCAAAATGTTTATAAGAAGAGGCTTTATAACTGGGCAAAAAGAGCAACCAGTGCCACTTATGTTTCTTGAAAGGTCTCTTCCCCCCCCCCCCCCCCCTCCCCTTTTTTTTGTTAGG
>VUQR01003857.1:39511-51340 GCA_015108515.1 Hemichromis elongatus
AGGTGTCCCCCCCCCCCCCCCACACCATCCCTTTTCTTTGGGTTGGAAATTGGATGAGAGCCTACACATATTTTCTCTAAGTGCTTTCATGACAGAAACAGACTGAACAGAAGGCTTAATACTGTGAGCGGTTGTATTTATTGAGGACATTAGCCAACGAGAATTTAGCCAAAGAAGTGACCTTCCAGGAAAATCAGTAAGTTGGTGTCCATTCTGTAATTTTTTTTTATATTGCATCAACCATTCATTGGTTGTAATATTGGTTTATGTTGTTTAATGTTGGCTCAAGGAATCAAGAAATTGTAATTGAATTTTTTCCAGGCTACCTCTTTGCAACCCAAATAGTTTGGTAATGTATATCATTGGGTTTGTTCCAGTTTTTCTCTTTTGCTTTGGTCTGTCATTCTAGCAGCATCTAACGTCCTTTCTGGTCTTTCTTCCCTCCCGCTCTCCTTCTCCTCTACCCTCTATGCGCTTGCTTTCTTCCCCTCTCTTTTCCATCTCTACCTCTTTTTTTTCTTCTGCTATGTTTCTCACTAGTTGGTGTCTGACCTACTTTCTCAGATTGCTGCAGTACTCTCCTCCTCTGTATCATGAAAGCACACACATACACACACACTGAGATTCTCAAACACCCTCTACACCCCCCCAACCCCCTCCCCCCTGTATCAAACCCCACCCTCCCCATCCCAGTGAAGCGGGATAGTACCAGTGGGACCAGCACAGGATCTTCCCTCATTGGCTGAGCACCAGAAAGTCTTCACAAGTACAAATCACAACAACGAAGAGAGTTTTGCCCTGAAGTGCTGTGCTCTTTTTTTTTGTTTTTGTTTCTACTGTTCTTTTTATCCTTTACGATGACATTACTGATGCAAGGACTATAATAATAGTTAAGAACTGAGTAGATGACGAGCATAGGGAACTGTGGAAAGCATGAGGATGCAGAGATTGGAAAAAAAGTGTGAGATCTTGTCTTCAAAGTGAGCTTTTTCATGTTGTCCTTTGCACATGTACAAGCTAACACATACACAAGAGACCGCAAAAAGAAACTTGTGGCAAACCCGTAATAACACTGTATCGTTTATGTAGGTTACACAGGTGGAGACACAGGAGGGGGGTGGACAAGTGGGAGGGAGACCAGACGATGCGGATCCATGTGTGGAGAAGCACAAAGGAAAAAGTCCAGAAGCAAGTACAGAGAGTAATACGAGTGTGGTGAGAGAGATGGATGAATGCCAAAACGGTTAACATAACTCGGACACGTGACTGAGGGAAGATTTGCTCATTGTTCTGATGATGCTAATGTGATGTGACTGTGTGATGAAAAGATGACTTTTGCAATGACAAGCAAGAGGACAAAAAGTATGACGGAAATGATGGTGAGAGGAAGAGCGAGGAGCCAAAGAAAAAGAAGTAAACCTAACAAGACACTGAAGGCTAATAATAAATGACAGGCCTTAGCAACTTCTGTCAAACTCAGGGACAGATGGAGCTCCGTGTCTTTGTCCAACATGTTATACCATACAAATGAATTCAAAGCTGCTAGGAACTTATAACTTAAAGCTACTTTATATTACTGAATCTTACAGAAAGCTGGATTAGGTGAAATACATTGTGAAATACATCCATCTAATCGTTCTGGTGCAAAAGTGGTAGAATCTACACTACCAGCTGCTTTAATAGGTACACATCTTCAACTACTTGTAAATATCTAATGAGCCAATCAAATGCCAGTGAAGCTAATGCACCTCCTGAAGTTTAAACCAATTTAAGGGACTTTGAACATGGTGAGGTTGTTGGCGCCAGAGAGGCTGTCTGAGCATATCAGAAACTATTGATCTACCGAGATTTACTTGCACAACCATCTCTAGGGTTTAAAGAGAATGGTCTGAAAAAGAGAAAACATCCAGTGAGCAGCAATTCTCAAAACATGTCTTGTTGATGCCAGGGGTCAGAGGAGAATGATAGGAAGACAACAGTAACTCAGACAACCAGTTGTTATAATCAAGGTGTGCAGAAGATTACAGCCGGGCTACCGCTGTAAGCTAAGAACAAGAAACTGAGACTATAATTTGAAGGGGCTCAACAAAACTGGTAAGCAGAAGAAACATTTCCTCTGGTCAGCTGAGTCTTGAGCTCTGTGACATCATTCGCAAAGTAGAGTCAGAATGTGGTGTAAACAGCATTAGAGTTGGAGCCATCCTGCCTTTTATCAACGGATCAGGCCGATAGGCTGGAGTAGTGGTGTGGCGGGTATTTTCTTAGCACACTTTGAGATGGTTAGCACCAGCTGGACATCGTTTAAATGCCACAGCCTGCCTGAGTATTATTGCTGACCATCTCTATACATTTTTGTAGAAGGTCAGCAGTTATACAATGTTCTGATCGCTGCTTCCAGCAGGAAATTGTGGCATGATGCAAACTGATTTCTTGTACATGAGAGTCACCAGATCTCAATCCAGTACAGCATGTAGATCCTCATTATGGAACTGCAGTCAACAAATATGCAGCAACTGTGTGATGGTGTCATATCAATATGTATCCAAGTCTGTGAAGATCGTTTCCAGCATAATAGCACTAAATTAATACAAGAGGGAATTTAAGCTGATATTTTGGGTGTTATAATTTAATCTGGAACAGTTTTAAAACAGTTCTTGATGTAATGAAACTAAGAGGGGCTGTATCTTTTTGATTCACTGTGCCAAAACCTTTAACACCTGCTGAGCTGGCACATAGTCTGACTGCTCTTAATGAGGGGCATTGGCTGACTTACAGAGAAAACAGAGTAAGCTGAATGAGGGTATTGATTTTTAAAGCTATTTATTTAAGTTAATTGCATGTTACATTGTTCATCGTGCCTTATATGTGTATATATATTCTGCACCCAGCTAGCTTTGCTCATATTTGTAATGTGTTGCTCATACGCTCTCAGCTCTGCCAGTACACCAAACACTTGCCTTTTTTATGTTTTTATCATCTGTGTTAAGCACATCGACTTGTGCTATATAATGATATGTAAATATCATAACTGTAAAAGTGTCAAATATAAATATATAAATGAAATTGTACAAGAATGTGCATGCTCTAAATGCCTCTATGTTTTCTTGTTCTGACCATTTTTGTACTGTAAAAATGATTTTATTACAAAAATAATAATGAATCAATTAAGGATCACAAGAGTCACGAGTCACAGTTCTTGGTTAAAATGACTGTTTTTCACACATCTCTTTGACTTAACAAACAACAACATCTGACTCTTCCATCTTTCTTTCCTTATTAGCAAATTTCTTTGCTTCATATTAAATGAAACTTTTAGAGTTGGATGATTTTCCTAGTAGGAAATCTTATACACAGAAGAAAGCACTCTGTATGGAGAAAGCTTGACCTAACAATGACAGATAAACACATTCAGCAATAACAAAATGCAAAGACACATTCGGGTTTGGGTTTCATTACCCTGGCAGCTTGAATCAAAAGTACTGCAATTAATTTGACTGAGATGAGCTAAAAGCCACAATCAATTATTACTCCTGATAAAACAAAGGTCCATTCATGTTTTCAGTGAGTAAATCGAGCTGTATTAACAGCAGCGGTACAGTAGATTGCACAGTAGATGCGAACATCAAATCAATACTACTCAATCAACATGGCAAGCAGGAGTTTTCTAGCTGTGGGGGAGACAGAAAAGCACTCAAACTGTTTGAACATTATTAAAATCTGCTTAAATCTAATCGTCAAATCAGCCTGCAGCACACAGACGCAGAGCCTGTTCGTGCATTTGATGTATATACATCTGTTGGTGTAGGTTCCTGGCACTAAATGTGTGTGTGTGTGTGTGTGTGGACATGACTCACAATGTTAAAGAGGCAAACAGCCTATGGGCACAGGAGGTGTGTGCGCACGCTTGCTGATCACAGATAGCAAGTGGTAGCTGCATGAGCACTGCATTGAAGTGATGGAGAGGGATGAGCAGGGAGACAGAGAGAGAGAGGAGGAAGAAGACGATAAAAGGAGGTGTAGCAATCTGTCAATTCACACTTATTTATCTCCTTGGGAGCTTTGTTCTCTCCGGCCATCTCTTTTGTTGTTGTTGATGTTGTTGTTGTTTTTGTCCTCACAACAACATGAAGGTGCTCTCGATGCGTAGTACTTACAGGCACAGATGCCATGTGGTCAATTCCCTACATTAAAGCCAATGATGACCTTCAAGGTCCAATCGAGCCCACCCCACCACCCTACCACCTCCCCCCTCCCTCTCTAGACACTGAAATTAGATTTGGAAAGATCATCAACATAAATTTAAAAGAGCGGGAGTCAAAGATGAAGAGAGGAGCAAATGAAAAAAAAATGAGCCTTTTGAAAAAGAGAGAGAGAGAAACTGCGAAAGGAAGTTGATCGCGTCGGGCGCTGATTGTGTTTTCGATGGATGAATGAAGAAGGGAGAGCGAAGGAATGGAGGTGGAGGAGAAGGAAGGGAAAGAGCAGAGGAGAGAAGACAATGAGGGGCAACGGAGAGTGAGATTGCAATAAAGAGACAGGGAGCGAGGAAGGAGGAGGTGCTGGGAGAGCACGAATGTAAGCGATATAACCGAGGAGAGATTGTCGGAGCTGATTTTAGCCCTACAGGCATTTTTGCATGCACGGCGGTGCGCTGCGCTCTTCCTTAACGGGACCCTAGTGGCGCTGTGTTTACTGCGGCACCATCCAGAAGAGCTTTATCATTACAGTATTACCACAGCCCTGCCTGGCTCTGTGTCACCATGACAACCACTGCGTTAGCCTCTGCTTTCAGGCACCAAGGACAAGACCAAGCCAAATAGTGCTCCTACAGCTGGGGCAGAGGGCTGAATGTACACAGGAGCAAGAGCCAAATTGTGATCATTTTGTCCAGTCGCCGATTGTCCAATCAAAGGCTTCAGTTTATCAAGTTAAGGGCGCGTGACCTTGACAGTGATACATAAAGACAGGTAAAGGATTTCGCTTCTCATTAACAAGGCTTTTGTTTTACTCGTGTTTGATTAGTGTCTGTATGACAATCAGGGAGCGGTGGAACATGGAGTCTTTCCCAGCAGGGCAAAGCAAATCGGGGGGACCGCCGCTGCGGAGTCAGCACTGATAAGGAGACACCGAAGGATAATCTGAAATCTGCACATGAACGATGTGAAACACAGAACCGTCTCCTGAAGGGCAACCTGAGCGGCGGCTCAGACCGGGATCGGGTGATTAATCTATTATCTTAGGTGAACGACCGCGGCCATCACTCAGAGACTTCCAAAGTAACCACTTAGCGTGCAGGGCGAGTATAACCTTGGGTGGGTAACGGGAATAGCCTTCACTTGTGCCGCCATCATCATCATTACTGCGGAGCAATACTGAAATTGATGGGTTTGTTTCTTTTAGACTAGGATCATCATAACAGAGTAAAACACAAAAACTAAAATGTCAGAAACACATGAAGTGGGAGACTGTGACAAAAGAAAAGAAAGAGATGAACTCGGAATGAGAGAAGAGAAAACATGATTTCCGCTTTTTTTCAGAACTGTAAGTTTTCTTTCTTTTGAACTATGAATGACTTATACTTCATGCAGTTTCTGAAATATGTCCATGTGAACAACAATTACATAATTTTGAATCCAGCCCAGTGAAATACAGCTAATGCCACAGTTGCATTCCAGCCATTGCAGTTTAACAGCTACACCTTAGAAAATATAATCAAAGCGACTGCCATGTCTTTGCCAAGTCTTGAGCCACCCCTCTTTTTTTATGTTTTACTATGCAAATGCGAACCAGGTGCAGATATTTATAGAAATATGTGCAAACATAGATTGACATATTTTATATGAGGCAACAAGGAAGCTTGTCCAATTCTAACGAGCTAACGTTGGGATGATGTTCTTTCAGCCTCTAACTAACATACACACACCTTTATACACATAACCTCCAATATGCACACAGACACACAGCACACACATGAGACAAGCACATATCGATCAACTGCCAGGTTTGGGGTACGTTTGCAAGCTTCACATATGTTACACAGGTCAGTGTCATTATAATATGTGAGCATACGTGACAACAGCGAGTACACATATACACGGGAGAGGCTGTGTCTTTTGTCTTCGCCCTGTAGCATGGGAGAGAGGAGACCCACACATGAATAAATATCTCAAACCCCACTGGAGTTTCCTTTTTCATTGTCTCCTTCCTCAACTCAACCATCTTCATTCGTCAGCATTCACGGTTGTACCTCTCTGCTGACCTCGTCCATAAACAGTGGCAACGATTTCACTATTTGACAACAAAAATGTCAAATTTGGATTCATCACTTCTGTGGAGTAAGACCTGTTGTCACTGATTTTTTAGCTCCAGTTCTTGTGTAATAAGCCATACTTTTATCCCTGTTTCCCTTCCTTAAGAATGGCTTCTGGACAGCCACCCTTCCACTGAGACCATTTCTGGCCGGTCTTCAGTGAAAAGCAGATGAATCCACCAAAGGTCCTGTGTCTGGTCTTTAGTGGATTCTTTTCTATTGCGTAGGCACGTGACTTTCAGATACTGCTCATCTGCCTGCTGTAGATAGGTTTCTAGGCCTTCAATTTTTCTTTCTCCCCACACTTGTCCAGTTTTCTCATTTTTTGTTTAATTACACACTTCACATAATGCCAGGCAATATGCCAAGTTTTTATCTAATAGCATCTAAATCCAATTTTTATAGATTATGTAGTTCTGCAACAGGCTGCTGGTAACAAAGTGCTTAACGATCCAACTTAAAATTGCTTACTTGCTGAGCTGTCAATTATGTGTAGATCCCAGTGGTTCATCCCCTTGAGTTTAGAGCCTATTTTATACTTGAGGGATTCATAGGTCAGAAAAATATTCCTCTGAAAATGGTCAGGTACAAGCACTGAAGTGAAAATGAGTGAAAAAGCAGCCACTGTTTCAAGAAAAATGTTAAAAGTTGTTCAGAAAACCTGGTGAACTATTGCTCAGGATGACACAAAGTGACCAACAGCAGCCAGACAGCTTAGACTCATCCCAGTCAGGAAACAGTCTAGCACTAATCTAATTACATATTTTATTTTTAAAAAGTCAACACTGATGATTTAAAAAAATTTACCGGACAGATTTTAGTAGATTTGGCGCTGTCTCAAGTTATCCTCATGAAGATAAGCACCATGGCGAGTTTGGGATTTAAGAGAGACAAAAGCCGGCTGATGGGGAAAGGAGTACGCTGGATTTATAGCACAAGACAAAATCAGACCAGCGATGCAAAACTAGATGCTGTTTAGCAACAGTTTCATCACAGCTATCTTTACTGACAATTGATGGAAGCCAAAACTGTAACTGAAAGTCAAGTTCGATTAATTGTCAAGCTTTTTTTCTCAAGATAAACAACACGGGTGGGGAAAAGTGGCACAGAGCGGAGGACACGCAGTTAAAGCCCCTACTCGGGGTCACCCACCACTCAACACGGGACACTGCGGAATTTGAAGGGCGGGAGAGGTGAGGCATGAAAATGACGGGCCTGGTAAATGTGACACGTGCAGCAGGACAGCTACATATGTTGCATTATCAAATGCGCGAAACACGTGGCCACATCCCACACTCGTACGGATGCTTATCAGGCTTATCAAACCCCGTGAATCCAGGAGGACATGAAAGAGCAGTAATGATATTGGCTGGACCCAGGTTGTGAGATATAATTAGCTTCTGCTCTGCTTAATCCTTGTATATGTTTTATTTTCTGAGAGCCGGAAACGCTGACTTTCAAGGGTCAGTGCTCTTGGAATTGATTCAGGTAAAAATTCAATCACAACGCGCACTTCTGTTTCAAGCGATTCCCTGAATGAGTCAACTCTTTGACATGATACAGTCAAATCGGGAAGCAGTTACACACACATGCACACACGCATCCAGTGCTCGAGTCGACACGTCACAGTGTCGTACATGCTCTGCAGCATTCAGGTCTCCTCCATTTCATTCCCACTGCAATCCCGTTAATGCTGAAAAAAAAAGAGAAAAAGAAAGAGAAAGGCGCAGCGTGGAGATAAACTGTGTGCATGTATGTTTCCTCCTGTCTGCTCCGTCCTCCTGTATTTGGTTCAGACTCTTTCGGCATATATTTCCATTTCTCCTAGCGACGCAGCTCCAATCTCTCCCAACCTTTTTTTCTTGGTTCCTCACCCTGCAGTCTCCATCCGTGCTCTCCTATCCTGCTTGTTCTGTCGGAGCCACATAAAGCGGGTCTATTTTTCTAAGCCGCCTTTGTCCTTGCTTCCTGTCCTCTCCATTGTCTCATTACTTTGTCCATTTTTCACCTCTTAAAAAAAAAGAAGAAGCATCCTGGAATCTGAGCAAACTGCTCAAAGAGCACAAAAAAAGAAAGGAAAAAAAAGAAGCTATGAAACTTATCAGAACATTTCTTGATCTTAACAAATGTTTGCAAGCATTTCCATCCAACTCTACTCCAAAATCAGGTTTTTACATGCTCATCTAGACCCTCTTTATATTTTAAATGGTCATATACACACACTCCACCTCACCTCTGCTGCCACTTGGACACTTGGATTGCAAGTAAGCAGATGGTCACACAGGAATTGTCCCGGTGACGCCGTCTAATGTCATTTTCCAAGGGAATGAGCAGGGATCCAGTGTGACTGTCTAAGTGCCACGTAAGTGTGGCAAACCAAGCGAAGACACAAACCTCTTACTGTTAAAGTATACGCCTTAATAACCACATGCTAAATATCAGCAAAAAAGGGTATTTGATAAGCAACTGTTCCTTTAGGTAATTCTCTAATAATTAAAATTAAATATAATTAAATAAATCATAATTGCATTATATTCCCAAACTGAACTGGTTGGGAATATTTTGTAAGTTATCCTCTCTTTGGGTTTTAGCCCGTTGGCTGCCAACCTCCGTTCTAGGCACATTTTGCAGGCTCTACTCTCAGGAGAGAGGACACAAAATGCAATTTGCCCCCCCCAGACTACAGAAGATGTGGCAGGCTCTCCTTTGCATCCAAAGTCATGGTATATATTTCTTGAGGGTAGTAAAGTGTATTATGATAAATACAGCTGTTAAAATTAAAATTTGAATGCTACCAGCTTCTCCAATGTAATAATTTGCTGTATTTCTTAGATTTTTATCATTCAGTTTAAACAGTCAACCAAGATAAGCTTTTGCAGGGAGTTACATCGTATTGGCTCAATCCAATTATTAATAAAAAATATTGATTATTCCACCTTTGTGTGTTTATGTGAAGCCTTTTCAATAGCAAACTAACATTCGGTTTGTTTAATGCTTTATTCACTTGTGAGTGAGAGTGATCCGCAGGATGACGTGCGGAGGCATGAAGTGATTTATCAGTGTGCTCTAAGTGCGCACACTCAGCTGAACGGTTTATGGGCAGCTACCCTTACAGTGTACGGGCCAATGTGTACATGTGAGCGTGCTCAGAATGATGTATGTTCAGCCAGGTGTTTGAGGGAGTCAAATGGATAGCGTGTTTCTCTACCACACTAAGACTTTCTCCAGATAGTGCAAGATATCGTTTATGAATTATTGACTGCGTTTATGCTGTGAAAGGACTTTTGATTCAGCGTGCAATTAAAACATTTTTTTTTTCTGTCAGTATGTGCACACGGTGTACTCGTTTGTTTACTCATACATGTGAATGCAGCAGTTTGTGTGATTATTACAGTACAGAGCACATCGCTCCCTTGCACGATTTGACAAGACTTGCCCCATTTAGTGAATTCAGACTCCTACCACTGTAATCGTCTCTGGCACCGTGCGAGCTCTCCTCCATGCCACTGTTCTGAATGTTTCCAATCCCAGAGAGCACGAGTGCAAAATTGCCACGATGTTCAACTAATTGTGTGTGCAGTGCAAAAGAGTGCTGATTCAGCACTTAACCAGGATGGCTAAATGGACCAAGGCCGAGGTGAAGGAGGGAGATGGCTGAGACGGGCATAAAGAGCGGGAACGTATTAGAAGTGCTTAATGCTTCTGCCTGAAATATGATGCCGTGTCTGTAGTTTGACATTTTGGCAAATACCACTTATTTGTTTTTGCTGCCAAGAGCGAAGAGATTGATACCGCTTTCATGTGTGTTAGACAAATATGTTGCTACAGCCTGCAGCAGACGTAACCTTAACTTAGAGAAAGCTAACCTGTCTCGGTCCCAGACGTAACGAAAACAGCATGCCAAAACATGCAAAAGTCACCAATATTGTCCCATTTGTGTAAGCTGTACAAGGCCAAGTGTACAAGAAGCAATTCACAGTTTTTCAGAGGGTTATGTGTCGGTATAGTTCCTGGCGCTGAGCAGTTGCCAGGCAACGAGCAGAGCCTTCAGATAGTCACTGGTCCTGGCTAAGACATAGCTAACGTAACTGCTGTAAGACGTAAAATCTGTGTTTTTACACTTTGATTTTTGTGCAGGTTACACAGAATGCGTTATTAAGTAACATTCAGAATTTGCTAGTATTTATTACTCAGACCCAGCCTAAATGTTTCCATCTGTTTTCAGCCTTGATGCACAGCTAAGCTAACCAGCTGCTGGCTGCAGCACTGCATTAACTGTACAGGCATGAGGGGGGTATCAGATGTCTCATCTAACACTCAGCAAGACACGGGCTAAGCATATTTCCCAAAATCTTGACCTATTCGCTTCTTCCTCCCTGCGGGGCTGTGTGCTGGGTTCGGGCCATATCTGTTATAAAAAGGCAACAAATGCTTTTTTTTTTGAGGATGCAAACCCTAACAGTTCAATGAACAGCACTGAGTACTGAGACTAAAATGAATGTGGAATTCGTCTTTTTTTTATGTACCACCAAATTTTATAGAGTTGGAAGTCAAAATTTCTTGAATAAATTCAATAATCCTGCATTTTTGCTCACTACTTATGATCTTCTATAAAGTTTTAATTAAACTAAATAAAAATTCAAAATACTCAATAAAGTTGTTTTGTTTTTGTTTAAATTTCACTCTTATGACTGGTAATAATAAGCATAAGGACAATAAACTTACCCCAAAATATGTATTTTTACACGGCTCAAAGTTTATTTTCTCCTAGTCTGGAGCATCGGTGTTAAACATATGGTCTGTGGGCCAGAACCTGCCTGTTAAATGGCCCACTTGGGCTCATTGCACATCTTTATATTCATTAAAAACTCTAGAAATTTAGGTAATGTTATGGGACACAGGAATGCAGGAGAATGCAGGAATGTATTGTGTCACATTTCCTGTGTTATTAGCTAATGTCACAAGAGGTAGATGTAGCAAATGTTTTGTTCTTCTAATGGATCAGTAATTCTGGAGTAAAAATATAATGGGAACCTCCTCACAAGTAATTTTTTTTTTTTAATCTTTTTTACGGGGCTTTTTGCATACAGCAACAGATTGCCAGTAGTTGCAGTGACCAACTGTTAGCCCAGAGGTTGAGGGTGTTGCATGCTCAACCTCTAAGTGCCCACTTTCAAAATCAAGGTGACCACACCTGAGAGGAGGGCGACGGAGCGACTGCTCCCCCTGCCACGGCGCGAGCTCAGCCCCGCTTCGCACCCCAGCCCGACCGACCCAGCCCTTAGAGCCAATCCTTATCCCGAAGTTACGGATCTGACTTGCCGACTTCCCTTAGCTGCCTTGTTCTAAGATGCCAGAGGCTGTTCACCTTGGAGACCTGCTGCGGCTATGGGTATGGCGTGAGACTTACACCTTCCCCCCCGGATTTTCAAGGGCCAGCGAGAGCTCACCGGATGCCGCCGGAACTGCGACGCTTTCCAGGGCACGGGCCCCTATCTTGGGGCGAACCCATTCCAGGG
>VUQR01003857.1:51599-62110 GCA_015108515.1 Hemichromis elongatus
GTTTGCGTTACCGCACTGGGCGCCTCGCGGCGCCTATCTCCACACCTCCAGGTTCTGTGATTTGAACCCGACTCCCTTTCGATCGGCCGGGGGCGACGTAGGACATCGCCCCGCACTTCCGAACGGCGTTCGCCCATCCCTTAGGACCGACTGACCCATGTTCAACTGCTGTTCACATGGAACCCTTCTCCACTTTGGTGGATCTCACTCCCACGCCTGGTGGGAGTGAGATCACCTCTCTGAATGGACTGGACTCTGAGTGAAAGCAGTTATTATCAATTTCCGTTTAATGTGCATTTCTGTTTTTGCACACACTAACAGATATCAAAGTTAAATGCCGCTTTATCACAGACTGCATGTAACTAGGAACTTGACAGCTAGCTGTGAGCGGGTGACCTGGTCCCCGTCTTCAAAGGAAGAATCAGAAAGGAACAAGACTGCAAGTTGTTTGCACACTGCTACGATAATGTTGGTCTTGGTAGTGTGACTGTAGCATAAATCAGAGGTCTAAATTATGATAAATATGGCGGCTTTCTTACCAGCAAAGACATACCCATGGTTTGTAATACCACACTGTGCCAATGCTGCTGTGCCAATATATTTAGATTTACAGCAGTAGGATTTATTTGCAGTCACAGAAAACCAACTTATTAAGGAAAACATTCAGTTAACTCTCTTATGGCATCAGGGGCTCATTTATCATCTGTTTGTGTTAATGCACGGTTCAATAAATATGAGCTTTTTAAGAATGAACTAGTTGAAAAAAGGGAAGAATGTGGAGGTGTTTTGTATAAGTTATCATTAGCGGTTTTACTGGTCCACTTGAGATCAAACCAAGCCATGAACTAAAATGAATTTGACACTCATGGCTTAGTGTGAAAAAGGTTAAACTGATACTATTTATTCAGTTTCGTCACCTCTTTTTTTTCCCTTTAACACCTCGGATTTAAGCGTAGGCATTCACTTACAGCTGCAATGTATGCAGTCCTATATATATATATGACTACAAAGGTCACATCAGGCTCTTTTTGGCCCTCTCAGGTGTTTTCTGCTTATTCAAAGGTCGTGCTTCTGTCCTTGTTATGAAACATTGAGCATTTATCCAGTTATGTATCGCCAACAGAGAGAGCTCAAGTTACAAGCCGGCGAACGGAGGGGACGGGGACTTCCGTCGATGCAAACACAACACGAGAAGGCCTGCGGTACAAAACCTTGTCAGTGAAAATTGAAACAGAACAAAATATATTTACCAAGTGCAAGCACAGGAAAGGCAGGTTAAATAAAAGCCACGCCTCTACTTGTTCTGAAAAAACAGTTTATCTTAATGAACTCTGTAAGGCGCCTAAAGGTTTATAGCTTTAGATATTTCGAGATTTGTGGGGGGGGTTTGCAAAGTATTGCTTATTTGCTGAATGGTCATATAAGCACAGAGTCTTATCCTCTCACCAGTAATGGAAGAATAGATTTGCCATCAAGAATGAAATTAGGGCCTCCTTTCCCTTTCTTTGCTATTTTCAGTTGTAGCCCACAGGGAGGGGATCTAGAATGGAAGTGGGAAAATAGGCCTTTTTAGCAGGATTGTGTTTGAATGGAAATAATTGGGAAGCACTCCCACTGCTGAAGGTAGAATATGAACTCTGTGCACCGACAACTCTGGATGCAAAAAAGCTGTGCATCAAATAAGAATGATTTAAACATAGAATAAATAAGACTCAGTGTATCTCTAGTATTTGGGAAATAAATGCTTTAATGAAAATAATTGCTCATTTAAACTTTGATGGTACAAGAACTCACTCTGCAACAACACTCTGCAAGCACTTGGGAACAGACGAGACCCACTGCTCCAGTTTTGAAAGAGTTTTGAAATAATTTTCCTATTGTTGCTTAATAAAGGATTTCAGCTGCAGGCCGGGCCCATTACCAACACAGGATTTTGAAGACCGATACTGATATGCGGCCATTTAGAAATCCAGTACACGGGCCGATATTTTTTGTTTTCCTTCACCAGAAACATAAACATTTCCCTGCCTTGACAATGCGATTTAAAAAATAAGAATTTTATTGTCACAAAAGATCGTTGGCTACTCATTTTCGCTCTATTCGGATCAGCTGGTTGTTACGGTTGTGGCTGTTATTTGCCAAAGGAATTTGCAGACAATAGACAGTCACCTTCACCAGTTTCCATTGAGATCCTACCAGAATTGGGAGTTTCTGTATTTGGAGCTGTGTAGCTCTGGGGCAAACAGAACTGGTCCAAAAAATCTCACAAGACGATGCTAAATTAGAAGTGACCCAGTATATAGTATAAATCCTCTGTCAGTTAAAATCAAAAGAGGACGGCATGCTTTATTGAAAATGAATGTAACACTTTATCAAACACCTTTTTACTACTGCTGTCTAAGAGCCAAATTAGACAATTAAAACACTTCTTTTTTTTTCCTTTTTTGTCTTTGTAGCTTTTTGGTGACCCAGTCTTAACTTAGATGTAACATCTCCGACATAAGCTAGAAATCTGCTACATAAATGTCTATCAGTACATCGTTTCGGTCTACTTTCTGTCCAGTCCTATCATTTTCTACCAGGAGACAACCTGTTCTCAGGCTGTGGCATAGCAGCAGGTCAAATTTGTGTTTATGACAGCATTGTACGCTCCAGCACTGAACACGGTGGAAAAGAACAGCAAACAATGAACCACAAGACATGACCTTCAGGGAGAGGTAGGCTCTGGATAACCCCCCCCCATGCCCCCAAATAAAAAATACAGGCACATAAATTCAGATTTGGTTGGGGCAAAGGAGCGTCTTGTACATGCTGAGCGACAAATGGTGCTTTGTCAGAAAAGTGCTGACAGTGGGGCTTTATGACAGGACCATAACAAGTAATTCATCAGTTAATAGCAGGTGGATAATAGATTATTTTAAACAAAGCAAAAAATTTAAAACAGAACAAAGAATAATTATTAATCAGTTCAACGTTGTTTATAGAGATCTATGTTTGGGTGTCATATTCATTCAGATTAACTCCCCTAATTCAAATTTTAACATGCAAAATAAGTGCCATGTCTCTTTAATTTGTTATTACACCATAAATTTTCGTAATGATTATGAATCAGCCGTTATAGTTTCATTGTTAACATGTATTCAACCTGTCGAGCGAGAACTAATGACACTGACAAAACATTTACCTGTCTTAGTAGATTATATTCATATTCTTTTAGGATCGCTGCTGTTCAAGCAGACTTGAGTTTAAAACAGTAAGTTGAGGAAAACATCAACAACAAAGGGAATAAACAGACCAAGATCAAAAATCTGTCTTAGCTCTGCTGTAAAATCTATGTTACCCAGGCCTGGATCAATAATGAAATCAGATGCAAATTGTATTGTATAACACCTCATCAAAGAGAAACATATAAGTCCATAAAAATTGTCAATGGGTTAACTGTTTGTGTTCAGCGGCACAGAATGAGCCCGAGCTTACTCGGAGTTTAAGAGCCGATTGAGAAAGGGGGAATTGCGTTAAAAACAGGCAACGAGAGGGGATGATCAATAAAATATCAATCAATAGGCAGGCAAGAGGGTCGGGGTAGGAAAATTGGATAGCTCGAGCCTTCACAGATAATCGAAGACGCTAAGACAAGGGTCCCCACCCCCATCGTGCAACGTCTTTCTTTCTGTGATTGTCACCCCCTCCTTGTTTGTCTCAGTACCCCTCTTTCACCTCTCTTTCTTCAGCCCCCTTCCCCAGTCAGTACCCCTCTCAGGCTCCCCTTCAGTCCCTCTTCCCTAGATGTCTCTCCACTATCTCACCTCTTCTCCATTTCTCTCTCACTCCCACCCCCTCCACCTCTTTTCTCTTTCTCCAGTGCTCCCCCTCCTTCCTCCCGCGTCTACTGCAGCAGAAAAGCCAGCACCGAGAAAAACAGCATGTGTGTGTTTGTACATGAGTGTGTGTGTGAGACTACGGTAAATCCACGGGCTAGCCTCACACGATCGCCTGCAATGAAGGTGAAATTAAGAAAAAGCCCCCGCGTGCGTGTCGAACGCTCCGATCAAAACATTGATTGCTGGCGCGTTACATCACAGCCATGCAAACAAACCCCCTTTAAATCATTAGAGTAACGTCTCTCCTCCTGTCTCTCTTTATTTCCTCTCATCTCCCACTTCTTCCCTCTGTCTTTCTCTCTCTCTCTCATCTGCCTCGTTGTATTTCCACATCAGCATCTCATTTTCTTTTCTTTTTATCTCCCCTGTTTCTCAGTCCTTCTTCATCTCTGTCTCTTCACATGTAATTCGGATCCCTCAGGATTAAAAAGGTTCTGCCACACCGAACAGGACACTTTTAGAACGAGCAAAGCTGGAATAGAAAAAGAAATGATCTGGGTCACATCGCTGTTTGACGTATGGCACTGGCATATTAGACCTACACAGGAAAACGGGGCTACGTTCGCCCACAAATTCAGCCAATGTTTTGCAGGCACTGAAACGAATTCAACTAATCGCACCTTAACACCCGTGTAGTATCGCCAACACCACTAACTGCAGCCATTATGCTGAATGAATGTTTTTTGTGTGATTCATGTGGTCTTTGCCTGTAGATGTAGTGTTTAACCGTACATTGCATAATACAGAACATAGCACACAGCACTCGAGCAGCTAGACAGGAGCTACAGTAGCATGCATCCGAGGTATGGCAACAGCGAAAATGATGCCTCCCTTTACTAGGACCAAATTTGCATGTAAATCCAAACTATGTCTCCTTCCTGTATACATAACTACCCAGGTGAGTTGTTTCTGTGGCATGGTAAACGGGGTTAGAGTAGTGAGAAATCAATCTGAGAGTGATTCTTAGAGAAGCACTTCCTGCCTGATCCCAAGTCCAGAGAAGCAGATCAGGTGGCCTAAACTCAGACTATGTGTCAATCACCATCCACCACTGGAGGGAACTGAAGCCAGGTATGCAGATCTATACCTGGCGCCAGAACAGGTGTGAATGTATGTGTGAGTTTATAAAAAAAAAAAAGAGGAAGTGAAGGTATCTGTGGATAACTGAAGATGTAGTATGTATTGCTGAGTGTGCAGTGATTTATGATTACATTTTTTCCCACTCAGCTATTTTCAACATGATGGCATGAATGCCTAGCCACTGCAGGTGTCTGCCGACTGTCTGGTTTAGAATCTGGACCTACAGTATTCATACGTTCCACAGCACCAGTGGTTTCTCGCCTTCACACCTTCCGAACTGAAAATATCACTAGCAGTAAAGGCAGGGTGCAAGATGAGGATGATCAGAATATAACTCTCCATACACAAATGAAAAGCAGCTGCAATCAAACAGCTGGATTTGCGTCTAAGTGGGGGGAGGGGGGCAAAAGTCAAATGTAACTGTTTTCACAAACCCACAGATCAAAAACACAGTAAGGAGTACTTGTTACTCTTACACCTGTGTGATCAAATGCCATTAAACAGCTGCTTTTAGCAAGTAAATCATTAACTATTTACATGAAAACAATAAAGGCTATCCCAGCTCAGGAGTAAGTTATGCGTAACAGGAACAAGGACCGTGCGTAAAAGGCATGTAGCTTTCAACTGGGACAAGAGAGACTGACAAAAAAAAGAAAAGAAAATCAGCAGAGTGAAGCACTACCAAGGGCAAATGCGTGAAAAGCATGGAATACAAATCTGACGTTTCGACGTCGTACAAGCTTCCTTTCGGCGTCGTGCTAGAATAAATACGACCAACATGAAAAACGGCACACCGACGTGCATCACAAACTGACAAGTATCACCTAATGAAGGCGTTTGGATGCAGGAGGCGCAGCGGATGCTGCGTTTGGAGGCAGCTATGTATTAAACCTGCTGAAGCAGGAGAATGTGACGATGGAAATCATGATAGCGAGACAAATGTGGAGATGTGATTGACAGTCTTCACTGTTACTTCGTCTAATACCCATTTACCAACCCAGTTGACATATAGTTTTCCATTTTTTTCCCTGCGCTATCAGCATTAATTATTCAATATCAGTAAGTCTATATACACCAACATTTAACACGAGCTATACTGTTGAAAATAACACGCCAGCAGTCAAAATTCTTCACGTCATTGCATGATTTTTCTGCTTTTACAGGTAATGTTAAGAGGATGACTGAAAAAAAGTTTTTAAAAACTTATCATGACTCAAGCAGTGCTCTGAGATATCATTAGTCAGAATATGCAACAGTAGCCTATGCAGAAATAAGTTGGTCCCTCTGAAAGGGACGTGGGTAACTCACCCGGGCATATTTGGAGGAATAGGGGTCTTCAAAGAGTGCCCATATTCTGGGTTGCCAGGTTTTCCACCAGCCCGCTTTCCTCGCGTCCTCTTGCATGCACAATCTTTTCAAGTCCCCATCTGCACCACCCAGCGCCGGGTCGTCGTCTGGAGCGTCCGGCTCTGGAGTCTCGAAGCTGTCCAGCGCCTCCTCCGCATCCCGATGCTGCCGGTAATTCATCCAGCAACAAGCCTCCACGTCCGTCTCATCGATGCCCCAGAAGGCCAGCTCCTCTTCGAACAGGGGACCGCACACATCATTGGGACAGTGCAACTTCCCGGTGCGGTAATAGTTGAGGATGAAGGAAAACACCGACGGGTGGCGGTCGAAGAAGAACTCGTCTAATTTGGGGTCGTAGTCGAAGTTGCTGAACGCGTCCGGCTCGGTGAGCCACGACAAGCGGGTACCGGGCAACGTTTTTAGGGTGCTTCGGTAGGTCTCATGCCGCACCCCCCCGCAGTTTATCACGATTTTCTCGCTTTCCGACGGACAAGTCATGTCTGCGCTGTAACATGCTTTGTTGGACGACTTGTTCCCACCCTTGCGCCCTTTAAAAGAGGATACACACACCGAACTGAGCATAGAGGACCGGGGGGAGGGAGAGGATGAGAGAAACCGAAGGGAGGAGGAGGAGGGAGGAGTCTGAGGAGTCTGCGGGAGAGAAAAAAAGGGCAGAAAATTTCAGCAGAAGGGTGAAATAGATGTGGATTATCAACATTGCAATACACATTAAGAATCACACGCTAATGCCAGCTGTATGTGCAATCTTTTACTTGATAATCAGCCAGTGGAAGGGAGGAAGACGACCTTGTGAACAAGGAGAGCAGGGATGGAAATGATGGGTGGCAAAGTTGTTTTGTTTTTGTTTTTTTAAGCACAGCATACCGGAGCACACAAACATGCCAGAGCAATAAACAGGTGGCTTAGAGCACATTCATGAGTCAGCAACCATATGGGCTGACTGTTGACACCAGAGTGATGAGAAGATCCCAGATCCCAGTCTTGAGTAACTGTGCTATGTAGCTTTAGGGTCTCTAGACTGATCTGGATGATGCTCAAGTCAGTGTTCATTTGAAAGCTCTCTCTATCTCAGCCATTCAACTCAGCTTCACCCCTCCTGCACAAATGCAGAAATCCTGCTCCTTTACCAAAGAGTCATGTGTGAACAGAGAGGAGAACTGGGGATCTTTCTTATTTTCCCCCCGCCTTTACTCACGAATGCTGCTCTGACACGGTGTGTGTGTGTGTTAATTGCCTCCCGAGAGTGCGGTGTCCATACTAATGTTAGATCTCCTCAATCAGCCTATGCGTGTGCTACACACACTGCTGCAGCCCCCTCCAACCGCACTGAGATCCATGCAACGCACATTTATGTCAGGGCTCTCTCTCTCTGCTGTTCTCTCTCCAGTGTACTCTCCAGTGTGTGTGTGTGTGTGTGTGTGTGTGTGTGATGGCATGCAGGGATAGATAAGAGGAGGGGAGTGAAGTAAAGGTGAGAGTAAAAGGACATAAATCTGATTTTTCTTTTTTCTATTGTTTTTTTTTTAATCCACCAAAGGGTCAAAAAGGACAGAACAATCAGGAGAACGAGGCTCAGACAACGACCTTATGATGGGGGACAAAGGAGGGAGAAAGGGTGATTTTTGAAAGAGGGGTTGAAAAAACGAGACAAAGTGAATGCAGCACTCTCACTGGGGGCATTTACAAAGAGCAGCTACTGTAATATTGTCTCTCCTCTAGTAATGGAAGAAGGGGGTAGAAGAGAGTGTGTAAGGAGGCAGAAGAAGGAGGAGGAGGAGGAACTGCAAAGGAGAGTGCTCTATAAAAGTGAATGAATTCTGCTGCAGTAAAAAGCCAGCGTTATTTGCTCGCTCTCTCAATCTCTTTCTACTCCAGGTAAGTTCAGATTGTTCACCCACAGGCGGCTCTGCCATCCGGAGGGTTTCAGAAAAACCACGTGATGGTGCTGCAAAGGCCGTACCTGCACCATATCCATGTTGTGAACCTTTTTTTTATAGTCAAGGAAATGCACCACTCTCCTCCTCCCCCTCCTTTCCTGCAAGCTCTAAGTAGCCCTCCCTCCCCCCACCCTCTCCCTAGTTCGACTCTCTCCCTCACTTTGTCTTCCTCACTTGCGCTCACATTCCGCATAAAGGAATCACATTTCATTGGAGGAAGGGAATCGAGGCTTCACTTCTTTTTCCTCTCGAATGTACCTGTCCGTCTCTGTCTTTCTGTCCAGTCCCCCCCTTCATCCATTCACTTGCTGCAGTCCTACAGTCTTTTTCTCTCTTCTACTCCATTTATCTCATCTTTAGCTTCACTCACCTCTTCTCTTTTTTCTCCTTTTCCAAAGTAAGCTTCCTTTCATTTGGGTCCATCCTTTCTTCCTCTTTGCCCCTCTCACTTTTTGCAACCTTTCACGCGGGATGCCACGTACTACATCTCTTTTGCTTTGCTAGAGTTTAATCTAGTTTTTTTTGCTCTTCTTATCTGAACAAGCAACTTTTTGGTTTTCCATGGAAAAGTTTTCTGTGCCTTGGCAACATTCAGGTAAGATCCAGCAAGATCAAGGCTACTGCATGGATTAAGCACTAACTGTGCACAGGAGACAAAAACTTAAAGTAATGCATCCTAAGTTCACAGCTCAGAACGTGTCAGATGCCTTAAGTTTTTACTTTTTTATCTTCAGCAGTCTTACTTCTTTGCAGTTTTGTTTTTCTGTTGTTTCTTTGGTGCAGGAGCATTCAAACCACTTACTTGACAGAAAAGAAAGGAAAAAAAATTGAATTTGATAGTTGCACTGCATTATCGTGCTTAAGTACTTAAGTATGCATCTTGACGCTTTAAATAGCGCCTGAAGAAATGTCTACAACAAACAGAATGTTTGGAAGTGATGAGGTCAGAGAGGGAGAAAGTAAAAAGATCTTAATCCACAGTCAGCTTTGTCCGGTGGGGCTTCCCAGCAGAGAACACTTGTGTTGTGGGATGGATTATATTTCAGCACCACGGACAGCGGCACTTTCTCGCTCTCTCTGCTCGGGAACTTTTAAGCAGCAGCTTCTGTGAACTCCCTGTGAAACTTTCATCCTCTAAATAACTTTTTGCGTTGTTGCCATTTTAACTTTGACACTTTGCACACTGATGTGTTCTTCACAGGCAGTGATGGGATACAGTTGAACTGCTGAATATTTTATACGTGGACAGCCGCAAGCCTGTCACTGCTGTTAAATGCCTTTTTGTTCCCTCACACTGAAACATGGTGGGTCTATTGATTCTTATTAACCATTCTTTCATGTACAAGAACGTGTAGGTTAAGTGGTTAAGTTAAGAAAGTGCTCAGCTGGGTTCTCCTTCACAGTTTTTTTGAGAGTCGTTAAAGCCTTTAAGCTTGAACTTGAGTGTCTTGTCATTAAGACAAGATTGCCTGTAAAGAGTTTAGAGGTGAGGTGAGAGCTTTGCATTTTAGTTCAGTTTATTACAGGGGAGGTAACACTTCTCTTTAAGAGTCAGCATCAGCACCATCAGCACTGACAGAAGCACAAAAACACACAGGAGGGGGGGGGGCTAAAAGTGGGGATGTAAGGCTGCAGAAGGTGCAAAATGAAGAAAGTCAAAAATCAGCAGTGATTAAAAAAAAGAAAGAAAGAAGAGGGAAAGGTTCAAGAAAGAGGATAAAAACTGAAAGAGAAGCAAGAATGAGGAGGGGGAGAGTGCTGAGGGAGCAAAGTGAAGGAACAATCCCCTCGCCTCCTCTCTCCTCCCCTCTAGCATCACTTCTTTCTTTTTCCTGCAGTTTTTCCTGCCTTGGCCACCATGTCCTGCGCCACCCTGCTACTACTGCCTCACCACTGCACACATACACAGGGGAAAGAAAGCGAGAAGGAGAGGGGAACGAGGAAGGGAGGGGAGGGGTACACTCACACACATGCTCACCTGGCTACAATGAAAAGGCTGAGAGAGAAAAAAACACACACACACACACAGACACATTTTTGAACCAAAACGCGACTTGATTTTTCTAAACCTTTGAGGGCAGGAGATCAGTTCTGCAGATAGATACGGAGAACGGGGCTCAGAGAGGAGGAGCGCACGCGCAACGCTCGTGCACGAAGACTGCACTGACGCTAATATATATTAGCAGAAACACTGCAGCAAGAGGGGGAGGGAACATGAGATTATGGGATGCATTGACTGTGAGGT
>VUQR01003859.1:4600-16423 GCA_015108515.1 Hemichromis elongatus
GTAAAGAAGAAAAAGAAAGAAAGAAAAAAAAAAAAAGAGCTAAAGGGAGGATTTGGTAAGGGGTTGGAAGATATGAGTGTAACAAATCTCACACTTACAAACTGATTACAGATTCAATACATTTATGCTGCACAGCAGGTGTTTCCCGGGGACTCTGTTTACCAACAACACTTCTAAATGATTCTTCAAACTGCATGAAAGACTTTCATTCAGTAAAAGGACTAGATGTTACAATCC
This sequence comes from Hemichromis elongatus, assembly GCA_015108515.1. NCBI lineage: Eukaryota > Metazoa > Chordata > Actinopteri > Cichliformes > Cichlidae > Hemichromis > Hemichromis elongatus. Next base: position 4,838 of record VUQR01003859.1, read on the forward strand.
CTGATAATGGGATTGTAACATCTAGTCCTTTTACTTTCATCCCTCTACTATTATAAATTCAGTAAAGTGAGAAAATCATCAACAAACAAACAAGAATCAAGACTTTCCTTTATAAATGCAGAGGACAAAGGGAGCACCTGAGTATATGTGAACTCACTTGCTGCTCAAAAAGCATAGTGTTGATGGCCTGGCGGCAGGGCAGGATCATCATGGGAAATCCCACAGCTACAGACATCATAAAACCAACGCGTATCATCTCTGTCACCAGGTTGGATGGAAAGTTCATCAGCACGTTCCCCGCGATGTTCTCTGTAAAGCTGACGTATCCAAAGAAACCCACCTGGAGAGGAAACCAAACACGGAGAAGCAAAAAGAAGGAGAAATTGGTTTTTCTCATCCCGAGTTACACATGGATGCAACTCTTATAGTCTCTGATGGCAATATCAGCCCTCGAGGCCGTTTTAATATCAGGATAAGACATTAAAATAAAACTAAACTCGTGTCTTTAGCTGTTTTGACAGTGACCTGTTAAAATGTTAAGATAAGTAAACTCCGATACTCTTTAACGTCACAAAATAGGAGTGGTGTGAACACAACTGAGAAAGAGTGGTTACACTCACTGTGATGTAGAAGATGGTGACAACGTTGAGAGATGAAGTGAAAATGGTGCTCATGCGTTTAACAGACGGCTCATCGAGGCTGTCGTAGGTTGGTAGCACTTGCCTGTAAGAGATAGTCAGCCAAAAAAACAAAAAAAACAAACCCAATACACCCTGTATGCTGCTTGACACCACGCTGTTGTTGCAATGTGATCTTATACTGTCTGAATTCTCAATACAAATTCTACAGTGCAACAGTTCTAGCAGGGAGATCGAGGAACGTAGTCCTACAGATGTTTCCTTTGATTTTTGTCCCCCCAAACAGCTGGCACTACGACAGTCTTCACGGCCACTTACTTCAAATTTGGAAACTGCTCTGTAGCGTTCCTTTATTAAGCAGCCATATGGGGAGGCCATTTGTGCTGCTCAGTAATCAAATGATGCATCTCTTCCCTCACGTCCTTGTCACTATCCAACTCAAATTGGATAGTTTCATCGTCTTTGTTTAGCCCATTAAAAATATATGAATGCGATGCCATCATCAATAAAGATTTGAAATTAATACTTCAATCTTCTACTTAGATGTAATAAAACTACTTTAAAAAGTCATTCGACTCAATCAATCATATAACATCATATAAATGAAGGGTTTTCAACAACTGGAATCTTCATACTGAGAATATGATTCTTAATTCATATTAATATCAATGCATGCTTTAAGTTCTATTTTTTTTATTGCAGTCATTTCTCACAATGGCAGTAGATGAAAGTAATGTAATGGCAATGGTGGTGATGTACGCACAGGTGTTTGTCTAGATACCACTGCGTATGTGTTTGTGTATGTGTGTGTGCGAGAGACACAGTATGGGTGACAGTAGTGAAGGCCGGCTGAGGCTGAAATGCTCGTCTTTTAACACAGGTGTCGACCTCCTTTCATCATTTCCTGTTCTGTGCTTTAAGGCGAGTGTGGGAGTGTGGAGGGGACCATCGGCACATTAACCAGCGAATTTACAGGCTTTATATATAACAGCAAGTGGCTGACAGGTTTTAGAGCATTATAAACTTTCCTGGCAGACTCTTTTTACTCGCCTCCTTTTTCTCTCTCCCTCCCTCTCTCTCATACATATGAGAGGCAAAAGACAGGAGAGAAAGGGACAGAAACCATAACTTTCACTGGCCTTTGTTCTCCCTTTTCCCAACTCTCTATTCATGCACTAAGGTTTTATTAGCTAGCATGATGCTATTCCTCGATGCTTGTTCAATCTGCAAACCAGTTAATGTTATAGCCAATGTTAAATAAACGTTATACTGCAAGTGTGGTGCAAAAGCATCTAATGGTTACTCAATAGTCCTGACTCCGAGGCTAGTCCTTAAACAGGATATAATCTCAAATATGATGCAGACTGACTGTGGGGGAAGTGAGTGTGTGGAAGACAATGTCATTAAGTGGGACTAGAAAACACACCAGCAGTAGCATCGCAGAAAGAGGTTTCAGTCATACATGTTTTTCTTATGTCCCTCCATTATGAGCTAACTGCTCCTCGCTGTTCAGACGCTCAGCCAAGAAACAACAGGGCCAGCTCCCATCCCATCATAATGGTGATGTTAAGTAATGTTTTAACTGAAAGTAAACACATTTCATGAATGTAATAAAAATCCAATGCGCTGAGAGCTGTTTAATCAGCCTGTGAGTACATCAGTGTGTCTGTGAGATGGCGGCAGTCCAATGTGTTGATTAGTGGTTTGGCTTAAGCTGCCTGCCGCCTAACGGAGCGCTTGCCTCGCTCAGCCTAACCACAGGCCAAGAAATCGCCATGCCAAATATCACTCAGCACTACTAGCGGGACGATGGAGGAAGCACACATAAACACATACAAGCTCATACTTTCTTCTTGTTAGATCACATGCACACCTCGCTTGCTAATGATCACGCCTGTCTGCCATACCATAATGTTTTGTTAGCTTTGTGTGACTAAATTAATTAAAAAGTCTTGCTTCACTCCCAAGACTACAGTCGCCCACTTCTATCACTTACCTCACACAAAACAAAACCACACACTCCCACCACCCAAACATCTGGCCTCTGATGACCTCACCGTAACACCCTACAGCCCTCTCCAGCGCCAAAGATTAACTTGCTCCACCAGTATCCTGTTAGACATTCATGTCTAACAGGATACTGGTGCAGTGAACTGAACCACCCGCTCACTGCAAGCCCGGAGCGGGCACTGAAGCGTAGAGGACAGGACAAAAAGAGGAAGTGACAAAGCATGCAGATGAGTGAAAATGGAGACAGTAAAGAAGAAAGTTGTGCAGAGAAGCTGTGATCCATGAAAATGAACCAGTGAGATTTCAGCTCGCATGGTGAACAGCATGCAAACGCTCTTATTATTTACTGTTAGTAAAGAGTGCAGTGCAGCATTCCACATATAAGAGCCCAACCGATAGGGCACTCAATTGCCAATACTATTTGTAATCCCATATGCACACAGCGGTCTGGAGTCAAAAAGTGTCTTTACACCAACGTATTTCTCAATAAAACATTACTGGAAAGTGAAACGAACACCTCCTCCATCATTTTTCACTTTCGCTAATATTCGGGTTGATATCAGATGTTCACCACATGAATATCAAGACCAAAAGAATTCGCTTTTATCCATGTTAACCACTCATCCAATTCAGGATCACTGGGGCTTCCCGTGTCTACTCCAGCCGTCATTTGCTGAGAAGCGGGGTACTTTAAATAAAGTACATTTTAACTAGAGCACCAGACTGCTGTGACTTGATCAGGTGAGTAACAAACTGAAGAAACCTCCGACTTAAAGCACAATAACGGAGTCTCAAGCGGTGTTAGTGTTAGCTGACGAATGCAGAGGAGAGAGGAGGTACAAGAAGGAAACAAAACAGAAGCTAAATTAAGAATTAATTCCTCAACGGCTTAAGTCTCCCTGTGTGAGCATCTCAGTCTGATTTAGTGGGATTGTTGTGGAACGTGAATCTCTCTCTGCGTGTAAGAGAGAAGTTATCACAGCTACAGAAAAATTCATGGATTATTAAAGTAAGGTGTCCACCTCACTTTAAAAATGCATAATATGTGTAGGCAAGAAGAAGCTGGTGGTGGATTGCTCACATATATTATCAATTGCTTCTTCTGTATGTTACAATTATCATCAATAGCCATATATTTTAACACCTCTGGTGCATATGTATGGAGAACAGCTAATGCATCGTCAGCTTTAAAAATCCAACATGCGTTGCCCTCAAAAAGCATCCGGTACTCTGCGGCATCTTCGATGTCAGATTACATTATATTCTGACTGAATTCGAAAACACAAAAAAGCAAAAAGTAAGTGCAGATAAGTTTTGGTTAAAAATACAGAAAGTGCATCTACGTCACATAAGCAGCTTCTTTTTACAAAAAGCGATGCCTTATCAACCACCTCCACCACAAATCTGTGTTTCTAACTACCCCAGATCCTCCACCGTGGCTTTAAAAGAATGCTGAGAGTATTCATGCACCAATTGTGAAATTTTCTCTACATACAGCGATAAAAGATTTAGTTCCCCGTGTGGAAGTGCGGAAAAGCCTGTGTTTTGGAAGTTACACTGCACATATTTATAAGACTAATATTAAATGTTCGCTATAAGTCGCTGAGTTTCCAGCTTCAGAATTCTATATAGTCGTGGTTGACATTACTTTCATCGTGTGATCCTGCACAGGTGGAGGAGTACTTACGACTGGCAGGCGAAGGCCATCCCACAGATGGGGAGACAGCGAAACACACCCTCCCAGCGCACCATATTGATGTGCCCTAGCCACCAGCCGCTGAGCAGCCCATGTTTGAACGAGGACAGCACCATCTGAGGGGAAGGAGGTGGGGGGGAAGGGGGAGTTACAGCCCAAACCAAATGGAGAAAAGTTGGGGAAAGAGTTTATGAAAAGAAGAATGGAAACAATACCCTCGCTGATGGTATACAGACAGATAATAAAAGTAATAAATGGGGAGAGAAAAACCAGAGAAAATGAAGAGTCGGAACTAACAAAGAGACATGACAGGAAATCCCACACTGAACAAAAACCTGTTGTAGTGGAAAAACTGGAGTAATGAAGATGCTACAAAATAAAAAAAAAAAAAGCAAAAATCATGAGGCATATGAAAGGAGTATGTAGACAAACACTACTTCATAGGTTTCCATCAGCATGTGCTCTGTCTTGCTCCTCCAAGCAAGATCCCAAAGGAACACCTGCCACACCCACACAGACCAGGACTGAAGGTGGAGGGCAGCAAAAATGTCACAGTCACCTGTCACTTCACTATGTTCCCTGCCTTATTACTACTGTCACCAAAGACACACACACAAACACACAGAGCTCAAATGACTCAGGCCAAATCACAATCAAAGGTGAGATTGCGGATGATTGAAAGAAGGAGGAAGAAGGCTCAGGTAGGTCGGAGGAGGGTGTAAGGAGTGTCACATAGCGGGGGGAAACTTCGCGCTTCCTTCACTCACCCCCTCTCCGTCCCCACCGCCTTACAGTGGTATGTTATAGTTTTTGGGAGGGGGAGGGGGGTGGATTCCGTGGTTTACTTACGGGTGACAGCAGAAGGTTGTGGCGATAATAGGCAGGCACTGAATGACCCCCTTGAAGCGCCACAGGTGAACTCGCTCCACCCAGGAGCCCGAGATTATGCCGTAGCGCAGAGACGACAACACTATCTACAGCACCAGAAGCAGAAACAGCAGCGGGGAAGGAGGGGGGTGGGAGGGAGCAAACAAAGGGTGCAGAAAGATGAGGAGAGTGGAGTGAAAGAGTGATGGTGGGTAGAAGGATGAGAGAGAAAAGACGGGAAAGAAAGAAGTAAAGTAGTACAATGGAGAGAAACCAAAGAGGGGGACAATTAATGGTAGGATGAAAAAGGGAGGGAAGCAGGTACATCACTGTTAGATGGTTAGGGGTCTGGGCCGGGCCGGGCCTGGATCTAAAGCCGGACACACACCACACCACTGTTCCACCTTATCGACGTGCCACAGAGCTAGAAGTCACATCACACAGAAATAGTACAAAAAGCATTTTGAAGTCTGTGGAACTAAAACTGCAGGTCAGTAAAACAGAGCTACCCACACATGCACGCGCTAACTGTGTGTGCATATTTAAAGAGTAAATGAGTTGAATCACATGAGCCAAAAAACTGCTGCTGGATGGTCTCTACAACCAAACTTTTCACCTCTGACCACACGTCAGACTAAATGCGTCATGTGGAGGAGGCTGAGTGTAAACGCGCTCCTGCCGTTCTATCAGAAAGTGCTGCATAAAGCACCGTTTCTGTTCCCACCAGAGTGCACGTCTGCATCCACGTACACGTTTTTGCTTGGATGGGGTGCAGAGAGGTTTTTACGTGTGTTGTGGCGTGGGCCGAAATAGTGACGCAAGCGACAGCGGAGGTTATCGAGAACGGCAGAAACGTGAAATAACTTCAAAGATCAAAAAAATAAAGTATGCAAAGCAAAGACATTGGTTGAAGCGTACGCTTTTCATCGTTTTTAACACTTTGGCTTGTTGTGTGTTAGAACTTTGCATTTCTCTGCGTCGGGCTGATAGACCAACAACAACAACACAAGAAGAGTTGACCACAGACCAGTTGTACCGCATTCTATGATGTTAAAGGAGAAAGCAACGATCCATCTCCGCCCTGCCAACGGACTGTGAACTTCCAGCTGAACAAAAATTTTCGCCTTTGTGGCATAAAACTGCACTTCCTTTTGGAAACAATTCTGAAATCTGTTGCAAGAAATGTGCTCCGTGCTGCACTGACCCTTATTTGGACTGGGCTGAACTTCACATACAGGACGTACAGGTCTCTACTACTGACATGTGGCCAGAAGTGAAGCTTGATTTAAACATTGCGGGTGGCCACAGAGCAAATGTTGTAATTTATGTTACTCCACAAAATTGAATGTTATATTTTAACTTCTTAAAAGAAACTATGTCCCAGTAGCTACTACTGCAGCCAGCTGTTGTGGTGGTGCTGTCAATCAGTGCTGACTAGCTGGTCCAGAAAACTATGCACAGACACCGTTTCATCTTTGTCTTTAAAGGGAAAAAAATGTTACATGCTGCATCAACAGCCAAAAGATTAACTTGGATATATGTGAAGTAAATCCTGCTCTATAGCTGAGTTTGAGATTTATTGCAACTGACCATTTATTCTCCACTTACTTTCCATTTACACAACTTTTAATGTCTCTTGTGGCCATTGCCAAGTAATGCCTTCCCAGGGGTGAGCCTTTTTTCTGTCTATAACGAGCAGCGCAGCAACTGTTCTCTGTCTCAAATGATTTCATGCAGATTTCCTCTTTAAAAAAAGGAGCAAGACATTATTGCATTGTACAAGGATGCCACAGCTCTGTACAATGGTGCGCATAAGAAAGGATTAACACAGAAGACGACAAAATGACCATTTGACTCAAATAAGCATCCATGGCTAATAAGCTGTGCTGCAACTCACACATGCTTTAAATCGATGTGTACTTTACATGTACAGCTTGGCTATAGTTAACTTGTTCTTTAGCTATTAAACTGTACTAACAGACAGGTAACAAAAACAATCATTTTTAATCTTTGTTACTGATAATTATGCTTCAACTATTTGCCTCGCAAGATCTGCCACTAAAACGAATTTCTGCTGCAGCCTATTCACGTGCACTGTGTAAAGTTTGGATGTGTGTGTGTTGGTGAGCTAACCGTAAACATGAAGAGGGTGTAGAACATCAACGCCATAGCTGAGAAGGACTGCAGAGTGGCCATCATGTTCCTCTGCAGACTCAGAGGCAGTACGATGAACAACGACACTGCAATCAGCAACAGCACGCGAAAACTGCCCGTCACCTATACAGAGCAGAGTGACATAAAAACACACTTAGGTACTTTCAGCGTTTTTCCTGTTATCACAATTGATTTTTTGATTGACTCCGTTTAACATTTATCACAAGTGTTGGTCGCAAAAGCCTAAAATTAAGAAAAATTAGAAGCGAGAAGTGACAAAATAGTGATATCAAACCTGTAAACCCAACAGCTGAGCAAAGAAATTTGAGCCCAAATCAGCAATGACAACATAGAAGGCAATACAGGTCCCCAACATCAAACCGATCATGCTGCAGGGACACAAACAGAGAGACACAAGAGAAACCTTGTGAAAATGTGTGTTTTTAAAAAACAAACCTAACCTGTCTTTGTTTTGTACATAATCTACAAAGGATGTTCTAAATATCCACTGTAACAGATCCACTGTCACTCCACTGAAACTGAAATTTGATCTGTTGTGAACGAACTTGCCTCGTTTCCACAAGTGCTTTTCCTGCTTTTCCGTAAGCATGGAAGGCTGCAAAGAATGAGAGAGCCATCAGTGTGGGCAACATGCAGAACAACAGAGGGCAGTGCACTCAAAATAGTCCGTCCTGATAAAACAAGATTGAATGCGCTCATTCATTGTTTGTAGCACGTATGGAAGCAGCTTAAATATTGTCCTTATGGGTAGAGGTGTGTTTGCTTTACTGTTACTGACATTTCTGCACTTGATGTCATATCATTGGTCTATTTGCTTATAACTGTTAGCACAATTAGTGACAGGTACCAGCTTCTTTTGCTACTTTAACCAGGTGTCAGCTGCTGCTTAAAATGAGCACCATTCCCAGTAAAATATCAGGCTTTCCCACAAACATACTGGCCATTGAAAACATTACATAACAGAAAAAAATGAATACAAGTTAAGATTTTTCTTGTTTGTCACTTTAGCTCACCCAGTCCAGCATAGGTCCTTCGTTTGGTGCTGCTGGCGGTGTGGACCAGAAACATACAAGACTTGTGGGTCATCCATGAACAGAAGAACAGCAGGATAGTTCCCAGCACTATCCCACACTGTGGGAAGACAGATGGAAAGTTAGCAGGCGTGTTTCCTCAAGCCATTTCAAACGGGATTGTTCTTATACTTCTTCTTTCAAACTACTCAAAAGAACAATACAAGGGAGCAAACCTTCAGCCAGCTGTAAAATAAGTATAACCTGGAAAATATTATTATGCTAGGCCTACAGAAAGGAAGAGCCAAGAAGAATATAAGCACACTTGGCATGACTTGACCTGCTGATAATTGTGTATATATCTCCAAAAATGTAGTGGTGTTAAAAAGGCATGACAAAGTTAAACGTTTGGTAATAGTTCAGTTGACAAAAAAGAAAAAGAAAGCACTAAATGTGATGTGAAAGTGGAGATATCTTCCATAATAAATCTGATAAATCTGCTCCATCACTGGCGTCATACGCCGAGAGGCTGACATTCGAGGAAACCAGAGTACCTGGAGAGCACTGATGAAACAGAGCACCACTGTGCTCCCCACAGGCTGAAATGCTTCACGTGAAAACACTTCGTAATTTCATATTGTGATAGTGATGATATAAATTTATCTCTCTATGAAGAGTGCTGCTGATGCATTGAGATGCTGCCTACCGAGCGTTCAGTGACATTCTGAGGAAGTTGCCGATTCTCACAGTCACTCATTAATATCCTGTCACGCTTACTGACTTTGATGTCTCCTTCTGTTGTTATTCTGCTACTCTACTACCATTAAGAGGCAAATACTGTATTTATTATTTAACCATATAACTCTTTGACATTGATATATATATTATAATTATATTAGTAAAAAAAAAATGAAACTACCTGACAGTGAATAACACAGTTAATATGTCAAACTGAGCTTTCTTTCTAAAAATCACAAGATGAATGTAGTAACAGCAGATCTATTTCTCAGCAGCACAAATGTTACTAATGATATTAATAAAGGCTTTGTTCATTTCAGATGCTTAGTAACCCCTGTTTACTTGTTGTACCCTATTAAAACGGATCTTGTGAAACAAGATTATGAGCTGATATTACAAAAGAAGGAGAAAGGGAATTTTTTTGGACACAGGTGAAGCATTCCCTATGATCCTGCAGATAGAGAGTGGAGTTTTTCGGAACGACTCGGGGACACGTCCCGCAAAGGTAAGCGTCACAGCTGCAGGACCCACCTGTTTGAAGCAGAAGGGCATGGTGAGCACACTGACTCCAACGATGCTGTTCACCACATTCATGATGAGGCCCGAGTTGGACGCCGTCATCTTTAATCTCCCGAGCGACCCTTCTCCCTTCTTCGGTCGGAAAATGTCAAGCAAAGCGGGACAGCAGCAAGCTGCAGGCGGACGGAGGTGGAGGAGTGTGACGGCTGAAACGGCGGCGCACAGTTGGGACCAAACTCATCCGCCGATTAATGACGTGGCGCTCTGAGAGGAAACACGGAGACAACAGAGCTTAACCCGTGACATACTTTCAGCTGTCTTCCTTTCAAACGTTACAGTGAAACCGGATCTTATGGCCGATCTCAATGTTTACATTGCGACCACATAAAATTATTTAAGTCACAGGCTGACCTGTTAGTAGTGGAACCACTGGAGTCTCATTAGCTCACCTTTCTCCTCCACTTCTGTTCCTCGCCCTCCACCTCGATGTCCTGTTTACGTTATCATTGGTAAATTCGTGATATTAAAGGTCAATTGTCGTCCTTTGCGTGTACAAGGTGATGGTTAATAATAATAATAAAAAAAGGCAGTCCACCAAGGCTGTTTTTCTGAACGCGTTTCCAGGAAGTAGAGACTGCAACCGAGGAGCAGAGGGAAGACAAGTCAGACTGCTAGTTTCAGAACTCTGGAAATGCTTGGGCGCCCACTAGTGGTCACTTCGTTTTCTTAATGTATTATTATTTTCTCTTTATTTGTACATTTTTATTTATTAGCATGTGAAATTACAAATTAAAAATTACAATTATAATATATAATATATAGTTGTAATATATATACATGCATATACACATGAATTTCAATTTCAATTGGGGATTATTGGGGTTTCAGCATATCAGCATTTATCTAACAGCTGTGGTTATGTTTCAGACAGAATTTCATCATACATACAGATAATAGGCTTATAAATGAGCTCATAATGACAGTTTCTTCACATCATTTCCATAATTCTCATATGGTTTAAATTAACAATGCAAATGGTTATCCAATTATTAAATGGTTATATTAACATTATTTATCTAAATTGTAGATTAAGGGAAGAATGCACATTAAAATTATATAAAACTTATAATATATTTTTTTTAAATAAAAAATGAATAATCCATTTTTATTGTGTGTCTTTGACCTTATTTGGGCCCTGTATATGTGTGTGTGTGTGTGTGTGTGTATTCTTAATCTGTGACATTAATACATTGTCACTGTCAGTCTATTTAACTATAATTAAATATGCAATATTATATTAATCCTATGATACATTTTCAGAGTGCTTTCAATACTACTTTTGTTTATATTCCCCTGAGTATTTTGACATTGTTGTATTGCACTTTTACCTAACTAAAGAACCTAAATAGTTCTTCCATCACGGATGAGCTCTGTAACCATAACAGTACCAACAACAGACACGCATGAATCCTGTTTTTCCAGAGCCCTCAGATATTCCCATCAGGAAAGGGAAACAAGCAACAAAAGCCTAAAAGGGGAGAGACCAAACTCGAATGACGTTGGAGAAAATATTCAGCCTTGCACCTGAAACGTTGCTGGCAGTATGGGCTGCTTATTTCCGTTAGCTTTAGTGCCTGCCTGGTGCCCTCTCTGATAGATAACTATTGTGTTGTATGACCAGGAAAGAGAAGAAGGAGCCCCAGGTTGGACGGGGGGAGAGGTGGGGGGGTTGACCTGAGAGTGCTTCCCCCCCACACACCAAATTCGGGTGTGCTTCCCCCTGGGGACAAGGGATTTTCAGCAGCAGGGATGTGATGAAGCTTTTAAGAGGAGGGGAATTTTGAATTGTAGAGCTGTGTGTGTGTGTGTGTGTGTGTGTGTGTGTGTGTGTGTGTGTGTGTGTGTGTGTGTGTGTGTGAGAGTGAGGGAGGGG
>VUQR01003866.1:4174-15122 GCA_015108515.1 Hemichromis elongatus
TTTACTTGAACCCAAGGTCTACTTACAACCTATCAGACTTATATGAAGCATCTGCAGCAAGATTTAAACTTGCATATCACCCTCTGCTTTCTTGAAATTTTGCTTTACCTGACCACCAGGAGGCCACAAGCAAAGGGGCAATGACAACATTGAGAGAGATGCTCTGACCCCACCCCACACACAGGTCTAGCCCCAGAGTCCTTTACGCCATGTTCTTTTCAAAATGTTCGCAGCCCCAGCTGCAAGTTTAGCAGACACACTCTTCGCCTCTTGAGTGCAGGCTCATCTGCATTACACAGATAAATTAAAGCTGGTGTTGGGGGGAAAAATCGTTACATGGGATCAAGGCATTCATTGTTGCCAGGCTGAAGCTGAATTCATTTCAGCTGATGACAGGCTCCTGACAGTCTGGCAGATAAGGATGTTAGCGTCATATTGGGTTATTTATTTATGTGGATCCACTCAGGCTTGTAACTTACCTGGCAGCTGTTCACATGCAATAAAAGACAATGCAATGGGTACAGGTAGGAGCATTAAAATTAAGCATAAAAAAGGTTTTACAGTTTCCCAGCTGTGCCTATCCATCCCTGTTAGACTCCTACAGCAGTGTCTGACACAGCTGTAAGAGCTGATTGACTGTTTTACCTGTTGTCATTCTGCTGAGCTACAAAGAAACAAGTGCATGTGTGGTAAAAACAGTTCAGAAGTGCTTAAAGTGCCACCCTGCATTTTAAGCTCCTTAAAAAAAACCCCTAACATCTCAGTTATTATGAGCTGTTTGAACATTTTTGGCTTTTGAGTGAATACACCGCAGGCAGAAAATGGAAAGGCTTCTTTTTCTTTATACACCAGCTGAGCCGTCAACTTATTTTCTAACTTTTTAAAAAAAAAACTAAACACAAAGTTATCCCACTATAAACTTTGTATTAATGGAAAAAAAATTTTCTAGGGTTAGGGTTTTTTTTCTAATTAATTTGTAACTATTTTTTTTCTGTTCTCAGTTACTATGTCCATAGTAAATTAGTATGGGTCTCTCCTCTAGTGGGATATGCTAGAAATATCTGAGTCATCACTTTAGATTGAGATTATATAGATTGCTAATAAAGCTTTACCTTTACACATGCTAAGAAAAAGTATAGCTTGTAGGCAAAAAATCTTTTAAAGTCTTTTGTGGTAAAAATACAAAACTTTCTAAGTGTGGTTTATGAGGGCTAAGTGCCCTTTTATATTTTATACTTTTACTATGTTTATTATGTTTATTATGTTTATTATGTTACTGCTTCTTGTCTTGTTTTATTCTGTTGCTGCTGGCCTCTGTGAGCTATCAAGGAAATTTCATTGTAAAACTACAATGACAATAAAAGTTTCTTTATCTTTATCTATGAGAATTTAATTGGTGATTAGGTTGGTGTTATTTTTGTCCCAGTGACTGCTAAAATGAAAGCTATGGCTCTGTCCTTATTCTTTTATATAGGCAGATTTTTACACATTTGTCCGGACTTGGGAGCGGCACTGAGAGTACACTAGCTTGTGACCCCTGAGGTCGGGTTTGTGTCGCCCTCTTATTCACTAGGATAGGGACTCTTTAAATAAGTCCTCAGAGGCAGTACCAAGATGGCTACCAAGTTGGGATGATTTTAGTACGATCAAGGGGAGCTGGCATTTTGAATGATAATTCTTTTCTGGTTCATTTATAATTTTAATGATCTTATTAAGGTCTTTAAAATACCTTTATAGTTTCTAGACCTTTACCGAAACCTTTTTTAATCTTTTTAAATCCCCTTCAGATTCTCCAACTCAGCAGTTAATCCTCACTAAGTGGAATAACCCATGAAAATTTGTTAAAACCTGAAAAGCTGACCTTTCTAAAAATGAAGTTTTTTTATTTTTTTTATTTTTAACTGACAGCATCAATAAAAGAACCAGCTAAGGATTTAAGGGAAACCACATTAATTAAACCAGTGGGCCTATAGGCCATTTATGCTCCTGGCTGTCTTTGATGGTGCCAAGAGAGCAGATTAAATATGAAAGGATGACACTGACAAGCAAAGGGTCTGTCACTGGTACATTGATAAGCACCAGACAAGACAGAGTAGTAGGACATTTCTGGGTTTACTATCCAGGCCTGCTCTTGGCTGCAGTGACAAAGGGAACAGAGATGAATGACAAAGTATTATGTTTCGCTTTTCTTTCTCCCCACAATTCAAAGAGCTGATATGATTAAAGCAGAACAACAAGTAAATTGAAAGGTGTGATAATTGCGCCCATGATAACACAAATATCTGTAGATAAATGGGCAGTATGGTAAAAATAAAAAAAAAAACAATGCCCTATCTCTTCCTCCTCTTTTTCCCCCACTCCACTCTCTTTCTGTATTGTAAAGACCAGATCTCCGCAGCGCAGATCAAACGGTCGTAGTGATGAAAAGAGCAGGTCTCTGAGGGCTGACACGGAGAGGAAAGGACGAGCCACCAAGATCAGAGAGAAGGAACAAATAAAGGCTAATTTGCACTGATGATCGAGACCGTTCCTAAAAAGCTTCAAAGAGTGGCAACGTGAACTGCAGATCATTGGTCAGATTGTGTGATTGTACACAGATCATCTCAGTGCTCCACAGAAGGGCCTGCACAATAAACTGCATCTTTGCCTTTGAAGATATTTTCATATTAGTCACAGACTTACATATTCCAGTTCAGCTACTTTTCATTGCTGCTGTCAGCTTGAAGGCCGCCTCTGCAAAACTGTGTTTCAAAGTAACTGATTTGAATGGCTGGAATGCACTAAAGCTGTTGACTGCAAAGTGTTGAATAACCCAAGAACTTTAGAATATGACTGCAATGTTACTGCACAGGCACTGATAGTTTTGGTCAAGCACGATCGGTTTGGAGAATATTTCCAGACGTCCATATTCGGTGGCGGTTTGTGTCGAACATACACAGAGAATCTACTTATGCATCGGTTTGAGTTCAGAGAATGAATGCAGCACAGACTACACCCATCTGCTGCAGTATGGTTCTAAATTCACTGTTTTAAACCAGCTTGTGAAAGAAATATATAAAACAGTGAATTTAGAACCTATTAACTGCTTCTTCTTCTTTTTTTTGTCACAGCAGCTAACAGCAAACGCGGCTCCTCCTACACACGTTTGTGTACTACCAGTAAATACAGAATTGTTCAGGAATTTTTTTCTTTCTTTTTTTTTTTGCAGGCACAAAAGAACATTGAAATAATTTGCATATTTATTTTCAAACAAATCCCTTTGTATTTTTCAGTTATGGTACTTTGCAAACATAACAAGAAGTTTTTTTTGGTTGTTTTCAAATTGGAATTGTTTTGTACTGACAATGAAGGGGGCAGCTTGTTTATTGTCTGAGAAAAACTGTTTTCAATGAATTTGTTTTCACCAAGTATGTTATTGATGGGGTTTTTTTGCATTTTTTTGTGAATACAAAATAGGAAATAAATGCAGCAATTTACTGAAACATTTACAAACATACATGGAACAATATATAAAGAAGGAAGAGATTTTTACAATTCTAATGGGCTTCAATGTCAATTGTTTGTATGGCAAACACAACCTGAACTCTTTAGGGCAAGCTTTCTTGTAATTTCTTTCTGTGGGCTTCGGGAATAATTCTCCAGGCTTCTTGAAAGAATTTCAAAGCTCTTCTTTGGATGTTGGCTGCTTTTTAGTGCTTTCTCATTTGAGATGTTCCCACCTTGTTTCAATAGTAATGCTTTATAACGTGATCTAGGCTCTGGAGTGGCCAGTCCATGTTTGATACTGTTCTATTGTGTGTTTTTCTGTTCAGGTATGCTTTCACTGTAATGACAGTGTGTCTAGGATCATTGTCATGCTGAAAAATTAAGCCTGTCAGACACATTCCAGATGGTAATGCATTGTAAAATTTCTGCATTCATACTTCCATCAGTTTTGACAAGATCCCCACACCACTGATTGAAGTACAGCTCAAAACCATGACAGAGCCTTCACCGTGTTTTGCAGATGGCTACAAACACTCGCTGTTTCTCCTGATATCATCTGTACATGTTGATGTTGATCTGAACCATAAATTTTACATTTGTATTTATCACTCAATGAGACCTAAGACCAATGATTTTCAGTCCAGTTTTTATGTAATTTGGCATACCTCTTGCTCTACCTCTTGTTTCCATTCCACTGAGAACATTTCTGATGGTTAAATTGATCAAATGTGGGAGGTGATGCGCCTTTCAGGTCCTATTTCTTAAGAACCTGGCTTTTGGATCCTGTTCATCTCCTATACATAATTCTTTAAGCTTGCCACTTCTTCTTTTGACCTCTACTTCTCTAGTTTCCTTAATGTTTTTAAGGGAACCGTGTACACTGAGATATGTTAGGCTTTTTGTTTAATAGATCTTGGGAAGTTTCTTACAGCGTAAAAAACCCCAAACATTTTAAGGTTGTTGAACGGTGCTAATCTTTGGCCTTTTTTCATTGACTCAACTAAATCAATTGGAACAAATTATGTGTTTTTGTGACAAGGTTGCTAACATCAAAGCTCTTAAAAAGTACAACTTACATTCTTTGTAAAGAAAAAGTAGCCAAAGAGAAACTTTAAAAGGCTATCAGAAGCACGAAGAACTATTGCTCAAGATCACTTTAAAAAAAAATATGATAAAGACTGACTCCCTGGAGACAAAATTTAAAGAAAAGAGACATTGCTCAAAATTGTTTGCACAGTACTGTATAAAAAGAATGGTTCTACTTTCTACTTTTTGTGGAACCTCAGCAATTAAAAAAACTATTAATTAAATGCAGTTTGAGTATATTAAATGCTTGTTTTGCAGCCGACCAGTTATATGTCGCTCTTTGTGGACTTAAAGTAAAAATCCATTTTCTAACACATTTTTAAGTTGACATTGTGCCACTATTGTGAATACAGTTATGTTTTGACCTGCAATAACTGTTCAAATGTTGGATGTTAGAAAACTGAAACCACCGATTTATAGGTTGTGATCATGTTCAAAAGAAACCAATGGGAAAATGTGTGTAGGAGGAGAGAGGCAAGCAGTGCCACATGCCATGGTCACACTCAACACTCATTCATCCAGACCCCTTCTTTAAAAGTTTTTCCAGTGGAAGGTCAGTAGTCAGGGAAACATAACCATAAGTTATTTTAAGCCTTTGAGCAATAACGCTTTTATAGATTTTCTGGTCAGGAAAATCTTTAGCTTTGTTTATGAGAAACAGTCACCTGCACTGTGTGTGAAGCACTGCGTGGTTTTTGTAGCTAAAGCATGTTTAAAATGGGACTTTGACCAGTTGCTATGGGGTTGCAGCTATTGTTGTGCTATCGCCTCTGTGCACGCGTCCATGAAATTTCATAACATCTCCTGATTTACAAATGAAATGCTTTAACAGGGTGAAATACAACTTGCTGGCCTTGAGAAATAAGGAAGCAACCGAAACCACGGATTCGATGGACTATGCTGGCGTCACCATAGCAACAGCAGATAGCGCAGTAGCAGATCGCTTGTCAATCAAACCATCTCATGAAGAAAGAGCTTATCGATCTAGAAGAAAGCTGTGAGAGTGTGTATGATAAAGACTGCTAAAAGGGGCAAGATGAATGTGAAACACAAACACAATTGTGACTCTTTACTAACATTTCAAAGTGCTTGCTCCCATACCCTTGACCGAGGCCTGTTGAATATTGAAGCAATGGGCTTAGGAAGTGTATCATGTCACAGTGGAGTTAAAACCTGACCCAGGACTGCAAAGATCAGTGTGTGGTGTGAGCTGCACTCTGCTGGCCTGGGGACAGAGAACAGTCTGGAATAATACAGCAGGTCCTCTGGAAACAAGAACGGCAAGCAACAAGCGATTTTAAAAACCAAAAAACAAACATGATAAAACATTTGTTTTCAAATTAGAATAATATTGCTTCTTAGTATTTGTATTATGAGTTAATATTCTGCAGATAACCCATTATTTAGCTACCTATTGCTGTAATTAGTAAGTAACTAAATTAAATTGAACTCTTCCATTACAGAGCTGGAAAATATTATGGGAAATAAATTAAATAAATAAATAGAATCGTTGATATTGCAAAATGTTGCCAAAAGTAATTCTTCTCTTAAAGAAATGAAGGGATCCTAGTGGTCCAATGTAGCCTGTTAAGACTGCCAACCAAATTACTGCTTCAATTTACATATGCAGATCTCCTATTCTTCTTGTTTTTTCATGTTAGCCTGCAAGTTACTGCATGTGGGATAAATCCCTCCAAAATGAGAAAAACTGATCCACTATATTTTGTGGGAGATTTCAGCATTTTTCTTTTTTCCCCAAAAAAAGAATGAACATAAACCAATTCACACTTGTAAAAAAGTCCACTATAGGCATGAGATTCTGCCAGGTTACTCTTTCTTTACTGGCGTATATATATTTGTAGCATTGTGCCTATTACATTACAGCGGGCAGTAGTGCAGTAGTGAAGTTGCTCAAACATGGCTGTGTGTTAGTCCCACACAGAGGCTGCCACACTTTTCCAGACTCACATGTACTTGTACCTCATTAGTGTCACCAGGGGGCGGTATCGCAAGCAAACAGCTAGTGCTCTACTTAATAAATTACAAAGAGCTGAAGTTAAATAGAATGTTAAACCAATTAAGGCTGTGCACTGCGGCTACTGTCTGTACTTTTGGTGCAATTTTCCCAATTTTCAACCAGTCAACATTAGATAGTTCACAGTTCAGTTGGTCTTTTAAAGGACTGCGTGCTAGCCCATCTGTGTAGGTTGCATACCCATAACCCTTTGCTCTGCGTAGGCAAATACCTGAGCAAACAGACACAAATGGTACCATAAATCCCTCATAAGAAGGTTCGAGGTGAAATCTGCCTTTGAGTGTTGACCTCTCTTTGTGTTGTTTACATGTACTTTACGTGGCTGGCTTTTCTAAAGTGCCTTTGCCTTAATGGTTGTAGTGATAATTTGAGGTCCTAAATTGAGTGTAGGTGTTATTATGGATGTAAATGGTTGTGTATCTCTTTCTGTTAGCCCTGTAATTGATTGGGAACCCTTCCATGGCTTATCCTTCTCCTCATCCAGTGTCAGCTGTGAGTTGCCTCCATTCCAGTGAGAATCTGGTTTAATAAGTGATCAAGATGATATATGGATGGGTGGATGGAATGGTATATATATGTTCAAAAAGCCCTGAAAACAAGTCCTTAAAAATAATTTAAAAATGCCCTGTTTTAAATTTGGACCCTGGAATGTGTTCAGAATGGCTGCTGCATTAAGAACTCAGGGAAAGTCCTCTTATGTCAGTTGTGCTTTGGCAATATCTCCTCCAGCTATCAATCTCTCAGCAGCAATCTCTCAACTTTTCTTTACCTTTCAGGAAGTGGATGAAATTGCAGGGGGACATATTTTGTGAATGAGGAAGTAAGAGAATATTGTTTGTCTGGCCACAAACCTCCTGCATTTTCAATGCTCTCTGAGCTGGCACAAACCACAGTTCTGATTGCATCCTCTCAATGTTCTCCCTCAGACACCTCAGAATGTTACAGCAGAGCTCCAAGTTGACAGTCTCACCCTGGGGGACCATTTCACAGCGCACAACCCCATGCACTGCCTCCAAGCTTGCAAAATAAAGGGGCTTTTCCACTGGAAACTGCTGAGAACTGTTCAGTTTTAGCCAGAGACCCAGCTCTCATCATCAACAATGATCCTCTGCATGTAATTTTGCTGGATCTTTGTGGTGAAATCACAGAGCCTACAAGTTGTCAAAATAGGCCTGTCCACTTCATAAATGTAACTTTGATTGTTTTCCACTCAAGAACATAATTTTCACATGTTAAAAAAATATAAAAAGATTTTTTTTAAAAAACCCAAAAAACCCAGTTATGTGTAAAAAACAATGTATCTGCTTCTATTGAGCACTTGAATTATATGAGTGATTCAGCTCAGGAAGAAAGTGGAATAAATTAGAAAAGAATCTTAGAGAAAAAGAACAGAGAAGGAGTAAGATCATCAAACATCTAAAGAAGTGCAACAAGGAAAACAATTTGCATTAAAATAAAACTCTTTAGAGTTAACCAAGAAAGTTTTGTTCTCATTGCATTTTCATCAATATTGTAATGTTCAATGATACCATAGCAACTGCAAGTTTTTGTTAAAACATTTCAATCAAGAGTCTGCGTCTGTGTTTAAACACCTTATATTATGTATAATTTCAAAATCTTCACATTTTTCTTGCAACAGATTTTTTTTACCTCAGCAGTTCTTCTGCGATTGGCGTCAGCAGAATTAGAATTGCCCGCTAACAAAAGAATGGTCCTTCTGTAATTTGCATAAAATGATTTTGCATTTTGAGCATACAAACATGTTTAGCGCAAGTCAAAGAAAATGTCTCTTTGATTAGCCTGTCCATTCATGTGAAGTGACAGAGGTCCCTGTCGAGGCAACGGAGCTATGACAACGAAGGAAATTGTTAGAGCACTTGATTTACAAAATGAGAATAGTTAAGAGCGCAGGAGACTTTGAAGTGTAAAAGAGGACTGTGAGAGGAAAAGGAGAGGAACGGAGGACATATTTTGAAGTTGGAAAAAAAAATCGGAAATGTAACGCCGAGAGGAAGTGAGCCAGAAAACAAATCTAGGAGCAGATAATGAGAACAATGCACTGATGAAAGTGGAAGAAGACATGTCACAAGAAGACTGCAACCGATGTTGATATATTTTGGATGAAAGAAAGAAGAACTTTCTTATACTTCAGAATATCTTAGTGCCACTGTAATGAAGCATCCACTGAAACACAGAATGACAAATAAAAGAACTCTGGAGTTTTTTATCGAGTACTCTGAGTCGCCCTTTTCATACCCATACACTGCTTCATCTACAGACAGGCTGTCACTGGATTTCAGGACGTCCTCAAAGCATTCCTTTTGGTGTACAACTTTTTCCACTTTTGAGTTCAGTAAGTCTCTTATTTTCTTCAATGTATAGATTGTGGGCAGAGCGAGGTTTCCCTCAGTCATTTGACAGCATTCAAGAATCTCTTCAAGGCCACCTGCTTCATAGGCTTAACTTTGTGTGTGTGTGTGTGTGTGTGTGTGTGTGTGTGTGTGTGTGTGTGTGTGTGTGTGTGCATCAGCAACTGCCTAAGTCCCACTTCACTTGGTTCATCATTATCTGTCAGCTACCTGTCAGAGACCCACAATCTAACAAGCTGGAGAGAACTCTGAATGTCTGGTGTCCAACATGCGACTAAGCAGTTGCCACTGCAGTTGCAGTCTAATGGAGGTGGTGAACATGTCACATTTAAGCTCAATGCAGACCAAACAGTTTGAGCGACTCATTGATCACTATTTTCTGTAGTTATATACCAGCTGTATGTAACTACATACCAGCTGCATTTAATAAAATTGGATTGTTTCTTCTCCGTGTTTACAATTATTTAACTTAATTGTGTTTCTGTGCCACCTGCAAAGCTTCCCTTTCATTTTGCTGCATTTCTATCTTTTACTGTAATATGAAATTATAAAAAGGGGATAAACCACATAGGCATTTTTTCCCTAAATAATCCCTCCCTCGCTTCTTCTCTGTGTCTTTCTCTCTAAGTTGCTGTACATTGGAGATTCTCTCTTTTACAAGTCAAGGTCAGATAGACCAAAATGTCTGGCACTGAATGTTTTTTATAGCGTGCATTTACTTTCTTTTACTTACACAATCAATAACTGATTTTTATTTCCACAGAGGAGTGAGCAGAACAAATATTTGCATTCTCAGTGTAATCACTTAAAAAGCCCAAAAAGATAAAAATGCTCCATACAATGTAAATATCATGATTAGAACAAACCTGAACTGATCGATACCAAAACCTTTTATAAACCAATCGGTAGGAAAATATAGCAAAGTATTAAAGTATTTAACCAGATTACTTTCTGGCTGTGTCCTTCCAGCAAATGCCCTTCATCATTACATGAGCATATAAGCACGTGTCCTTCCATTTATTCCATACATGGCAGCTTCCAAGCTGAACTGGTCTTTTGTGATGATTGTATTTTTAATTAAAACTCGAAGAAACCAGATAAAGAAAATAACAACAAATGATAGACATCCCTCGTCAGAGAGCTGATCGAAAATGCACCAAAGAGATAAGATAGTGGCTGACAAAGATGAATGCACAACATTTTCATCAATATTTTGCATGTTACACCGTCTAAATGCCTCGGTGCATATAAATTCAGGGCCTTGTTAAATCAATTCATCGATTCACCCACGATATTTAATTGTAATTAATTAATTTGCAAATAAATAAAGAAAATTTAAAAAATGCCTGCATATTACCATAGTGATAGACATATGATGTTATCTCCTTAGCGCTAATTACAATTTGGTTTCTAGACTCATTATTGCCAACAGTATTCCCTCATATTAATCCACAGGGATTAATAAGGGAGACGACCTTTCACACAGTTTAGGACTATGTTTATGGACATTTTTTGATCATTCTTCCAAAAGCACATTTCTGAGGTAAGACTGATGTTGGACGAGAAAGCCTGGCTTGCAGTCTTCATTCTAATTCATCCTAAAGGTGTTTTATCAGGTTGAAATCAGGACTCTGCACAGGCCAGTCCAGTGTTTTTAGCCCAAATTTACTCATCCTTGTCACTATGGAGCTTTTTTTGGGGACTGGTGCGCATTGGAAGGGGCCATCACAAAGCTGTGAGCCAATCAGTTGGCTGGAGAGATGAAGGTCTGGGCTTGTCTGTTTAGGCTGCTGCCCTTTTAAAAGAATTGATGGATGGATGGATGGATGGATGGATGGATGGATGGATGGATGGATGGATGGATGGATGGGTGGGTGGATGGATGGATGGATGGATGCATGGATGGATATTTAGTAGACACGACATATTTAGTAGACAGGACAGTTGTTGCATAGGTACTGCGCTGGAATAC
>VUQR01003868.1:4717-16212 GCA_015108515.1 Hemichromis elongatus
AACATTTCTAATGGATCTGTGTTGTGAATGTTGAAAGAGGGTTCCAGAGAGGGGATCTGGATGCTGCTTCGGCGTCCCTGCTGACCCAGTCCTGAGCATAAACAAACACCAACAGACAACCTGTTAAAGCTCTAAGCTTGATGTCATTTCCTGTGGCATAGTTCATATCCTAGCCACTGCTTTCCCTGCTAAATATATTTTCATGTTTGCTCAGAGCTACCAGCAACTTAGTATGACTTCAGGATGGTTAAAACAGCATAACAAACACCTTAAGTAGTTTAATAATAGCATATATTATATTAGTGATTTCTTAAGATATATTCCTCCTGAAAACCTTAATATATGGTCTGGCACTTACTTAAATCCTGCATAATTTGTATTATTTTCTTGCAGTAACAGAATCATTGATCTTTTCTCCTGAATTCGATCATTATTACCTTCTCCGAGGTCGTTAATTTGTCTATTTCTTGGCTTGTTAGCAGTGAAACTTTAAAAATAAGGACAGATTTGCATGAAAATTTTTACCAGAGTCGGGGCTTGGGCGTCTTTCAAGTGACTGACTCAAGAATCAGTCTATATCAGAGTTCCAGATTGTGGGAAGACTTTTGTGTAATATATTCCACATGCACATATCACGCTCTTATATTAGAGATTTCATAATTTTCAGTCAGTTACACTCCTAAATCCCAGGACTAAACTCATGGTGTGGAAGGAAATGTTCAGCCTTGGTGGAGTTACGAACGCTCGGACAGCTCTTGTTCCTCATTTCTCACTTGTTTCATCCCATGATATTAAAGTTCCTTTTTTCAAAATTTGGAATGTTGCCATATTTTAGATGAGCTGCTTGTGTTCTTGCAGTTCTGTATTTCATTTCTGTCTTTCAGGCCTCCCCTCCTCCAGACTAATAGCTCCGTAGCTAATGAAACAATTTCACATCAGAGGATTCTGACCAACATGAAATAATCATCTCTGTCTCGTTGTGTAGCAACAGTGTGTAATAATATGAGTCATAATCAACATATAATACCAAAAAAAAATATCAGTTCTGAATACTAATTAAATTACTGCTACTCAAGAAGTAGACGAGACCGAGACACATCTAGCTTTTGGTAATGGTTGGTAACTTTTTGCATCATCTGGTGACAAGCGCATTCTGTCCTCCAAGACGGCTGCGGCACATATCAGCGAGAGCCTGGAGAGAGACTTTAGTCTGATGAGAGCCCTTCATTAAGCTAATTAATGAAAGTGATTGCAGCTAATGAAACACATGCTCAAAGAAAGTGTAACAGCGCTAATGAGGAACACTGTAGGTGTCGGTTTGAGGTGACAGCATGCTTGGGAGGGAGTGTTTGTTGATTAGCTATAGTGTGTGTGTGTGTGTGTGTGTGTGTGCGTGCGTGTGTGTGTGTGTGTGTGTGTGTGTGTGTGTATGTTTAAAGAAACCAGATTCATGAAGTTTACCGTAGTTTGTCAGAGTAAATCTAGAGCAGAAACAAAAAAGCCCAGAAAATACCAGAAAGAAAGAGGCAGAACTGCATTAGAGAGAGCTGATCTTAAACTGACCTATTTTTGTGTCGCAGTGAAGGTTAGCATGAAGTTTTACTTTTGCAAAGTCTACAATGGTTAAAGAAATGGTTTACTGTGCAGTACATGGCATAGTGCATTTTATTTTTGTAAATAAATCCCAATAAAAGCATAAAATAATTCATATTTATAACAAATTTCATGGGTGTGAATTCAGTGTTTGAGTTCTCTTAGTAAAAGTGCAAGCAAGTGTGATCTCTGCTATAAAAACAGAAGTTTTGTCTTTGTTTGGAGCATTCTGGTATGTTAACCCAATGCCACAGTTTTCCCAGCAGTAGAAGTCCCAGCAAAGTCACTCCAATGTCAAAACACTGAAAGCTCAAAACCCATGTTTTCTACAGGGCTCCATAAGCACATATGACTTGTTTGGAAGGTTTCATGGCATGGATGCACAGATTATATTTGTTATGTTGCATCTGAACAAACAGATGAGACAAAAGTTGAGACGTCTGACCATCCACAGCACCATGTTTGGTAAAAACCAAGCCAAGAATATCAGAACGCACACCTACTGTTAACCACAATGATGCAGGGTATACTTTGGATTTATTTTGCAGCCATGGGACCTGGACACCTTGGAATCACTGGGTCAACTATGAATCTCTCTGTATATTGAAGTATTGTAGAGTTAAATGCGAGGCCATCTGTCTGACCGCCAAAACATGACTGAAAACGGGTCATGTAACAGGTCACTACAACAGAGTGGTGGAAAAAGAAAAGACTCAAGGTTTTGCAGTAGCCCAGTCAAAGTGTGATTGAAATGCAGTGCCAGGCCCTTAAGAGAGCTGTGCTTAAATAAATGCACAAAAAACTAAACATACTGAAACAGCATTTTAAAAGAGAGTGAAATGAAAATCCCCCACAGGAATGTGGGAGACCAATGAAGTCATATAGAAAGCAGCTACTTCAAGTTATTTCTTCCTAAAGTGGTTGTATGAGTTACTGAGTCATGGAGTTTTTCACAAGAGTGTAGAGTCATCTGAAAACTTTCTTTTTGACATGGCACAGACTAACTGATGGTTTGACTAGTTGTTTAAAAAAAAGCCAGTCAACCTTATTGTTTAGCTCACAATCTTGTGACAGAAAGGTAAATAGCTATTCCGTTTGATGAATCTCCTGAGGATTTATATTAACACCTGGAGTTTGAGGTGATGTTAATACTTACCTCAGAAGGGAAGCTTGTATGCCTGAGTGTAAGGTCTGAGGGAAAAATAATAATAAACAAGCTCACATTAGTCACATTATCAATCAGTCATTTGTGTTTGTCTCATTAAGCTGATTATTCCTGCAATGCTTTGTGCCTGTGAGAATTTGGATGAAAGAAAAGTGAATAAAAACAGAATTAGCTTGGAATCCTGAAGGGGAAACTCTCACCAACATGATCCTTCACATGAACCTGAGACCACAACTGTGTATCCTCCCTAAAACAGTGCAGCACACAGAAATGCATTACAGCAATATCCAAGTAGCCAAGTATCACAACAAATATGTATTATTTTCATATGTATAGATTGTATGTTGCCGTCTTCAAGGAAGTAGCTTTTTTCTTTTGTATTTCTCATTATAACATAATGAAAAAGTATTTTACTGCTGTTTTTAGACCAATTAATGAAACCAGTACCTTTTCTTCCTTTCTTCTGCTCTTGCTTTCACTGTAAAAATGGGTAAGAGAGAAATGAATGCCTTTCACAAGTGAAGGCAATTAAATCAGCATGAAAACATAGCTTGAAGCATCAGAGTATCAATAACAAAGCAGAAGCTTTTGTGTGAAATACCTTTCCTGTGCACCACTATAATCACTAATGCCAAAGAACTGAGGATCAACACCACGGCCGAGAAAGAGCCCGCAACAAGAGGCCAGTCCAGATTTAATGAATCTGCAGACATCAAACTAATATTAATATTAAATATTTTTTTAAAAACACAGTCGTGACATGACTTTAACAGCAACAAGTATTACAACAGATGTGATTGGTTCCAAGCCTCTAATCATCATATTTTAAAGAGCTAGTATCATTTTCCAATGCAATGGGGAGCTCCATTCCAATGTGAAGCAGAAAAAATGTAGTTTGTAGTTTATTTTAATTTGATAAATTATCAAAAATAAATAAGTTATAAATGTAATAAATTAAATTAAGTTGAACTGATTTGGATCAAATTACACCCTTTTACAAAAGAACCTGTCACATCTACAACAAGCTTTGCAGACATTTTCCTGGTTACCAAAGTCATGTGACCTTTATGGTAACACCATCAGGTTTATTTGACATGTTAATGGACTCGTATCAACTGCTCTGCATACTGAAAAATGACTCTAGGGTGGACCAATGTGTCACTATGTGAGGATCTGGTAGAGACAACAGTTCGAGTCTTGCAGAACTTTTCGGTATGAGAACAACAATAACAAAAAAGGCATGCTGATAGCTTACCTGTTGATGATGGAGGGGAATGCCCTTAAATATGAAAAAGGGAGAATCAGTTGCAATTTCTCTAAACTTCAGTTCACTCACATACCATTAGAAATGTATGTCTCTACCTTTGGTTACAGTTAAAGGTTTGCTGTGCTCAGAGTCTCTCCACGTGTCTCCCAGTAGGACACTGTACCGGCACTGGTATAGAGCCACTGGAGAGTCCTGGACAGGCAGTAAGAAGGTGGCTTGATGCGTGAAAACCTTTGCATGAGCTGTTGCAACAGAAAATTCTTCATCCACCAGGTAGAGAGAGAACACAGCACCGGGGTATGCAGGAGACCCTATGCACAGTAAATGCCACACATCTGTCTGCTGTTCAAGGTGAAGAGTGGGCGCTGGCAGGATGTCTGGGAGTACATGAAATCAGAGCAAATAGTATTCAGATAATTAGCTAATTCGATTACTAATTAGGGAGAAAACATATTACAAAAATTGAATAGATGCAAAAATATTTTGAATTCTTAGTCCCCTTGTGTTGATGTTCTACCTAAAGGAATGAATCCATTACCTGAAATATAATTTTTGGTCTAAAATGTTTACAAGCATCACATTAACATCCAAAAAACATCACAGAAGAAAGGCTGCAAAAAGTCACACATCTTCACCTGTAATGGTGATTTGAACTACGTTGCTCACAGTGGAATTAACCAGTCCGCCTTCTTTGGTCATTTGATAGAGGCAGGTGTACTCTCCCTCCTCTCCTCCCCTGACTGGCCCCACAGTGAAGACTCCCGGCTGCAGGTGAAAGTTTGATACCTGGCTAGCCCGAGGCTGCTGGATAACAGATGTCATCCCTGTTTGCTCAGCGGTCCTCAGCAAAAGGAAGCTTGTCGGTTTGTTTGACTGCGACTGTGGATGAGCCGGGACTGTGCAGCTAAAAGACAGCATGTCCCCGCATTTTACCTCACCTGAGGAAGGCTCTACAGTCAAGACTGGAGTTGGGAAGGAGGGGTTGCTATGAGTTGGTGTAGGATCTATAGGACAGAAAAATAATGGAGACAGAAGGGAGAAGCCATTATTTCTCCATGTTTTGTTACTAAATTCATTCTAGACTCTCAATTCATGTAAAAACTGCAAAAAAAGAAGAAGAAAAAAGGCCAGCGTCTGCTTTGCTAGGCTTCCTTTTGTAACTGTCAACAGTTGAAGCCGGTAGATGTGTTTGATGGGTTTCTGTGTGTGGGGGTGTGTGGTTTCTATATGAAGAGCAGGATGTAGCTACCACTGTACACACCCACAGAGTTGAGGACAATGAGAGACCGCAGAGAGCACCTGCATTCAGCAGTGTGTTTGCTGTGCTGGAGTGGAAGCGGATGGGAGTGTTTATTGTTTTAAACCACATGTGGAATCACTACCGATTTACTCAGCCAATTAATGCAGAAAACCTATTTGTTCCGTTTTGAATACAATGAAAAGCAACAACCTCAACCACATCCGACTCATTGCCGACGTTGACCCAGTGTCGTCTTAATTCTCCCGGTTTTTAATTAAAAATGAGCTCATTTAAAATGAAGTGTGCGAAGGATGTGTTTTTCTTTTTAAATCAGAACCAAAACTTTGTTGAAGCAAAAGAAGGTCAATATAAGAGCTGTAAATAAAAGTTTCCATCAAATACACAAACCATTTTGGTCCTCCAGTTGCAAATATGGACTGAACAAGCTGTAGTGACCCTCCTGGCTTCTGTACAAACAGCAGAAAAGTTTACTCTGGCCTGGAACCCATTCTCGCATCCTAACAGTAAACTGAACTTCTCCAACATGAGAGGGCAGGTCCTGAGAGTCCATCTCAATAGAATGAAACAAAAAAAAGAAAGTAATTAAATCGCTGCAGCTCAGGAGGAACTCAGCACACTCCAAAATGTACATCCATTTGAAAAAAGAACATTTAAAACTACCTTCTCTCTCCCCTCGTAAAGCATGAACAAAACCCCACTGTTACCCTCAGGGGCTCGACAGACCAGGACCACCAAATCCTTTGACTTTGAATAGATCTCCAGGGAAGGTGCTGGAAGAGTGATCGAGGGCGTGGAAGCAGAAAGTCGTCCTATAAAGTAACAGGAGTAGGAATCAGCTAAATCTCAAAAACACGTCTTGAAATGGAGCAACGGGCGAGTTTCCTAATACACATGGGAAAAACACAGCGGTCATTGCAAGATGTGTCGACGTTCACTTTGTACTTGTGATTGCAGCCAAACCCAAATCAGTTGTGAAACTTTAAATGGGTGCCTAAATATTAGGCACAATTATAGGCAGGAAAAGACATTTTTGTGTGTTAAAGATTAAAAATTTAATGGAAATCAAACATTGTTTACTTTTTTATGCCTAGCAGACATTTAACAGATCTTCTACTAGGGATATATCATAGAAAATTTGACAAGAATACTTCACTGAGAAACATCTAAGGTCTCAAACTTACCCCAAAGGTGGAGAGAGGCCAGTAACAGAGCACATGCCCAGGATGATCGTCCACCACTAACTGCGTGCATCCTTAACATATCAGCAAGACCGACTGAAGTGAAGAAAACACCTACACACATAGGTTGTGTATCTCTCTCGCTCCTTCGTTTTCTCTCTCACTCAGCCGCTCTGTGTTTTCTTAATGCAGATGACATCCTCTTGAGAACAGAGCAATGGGGGAAGTAAATACACTTCCTTTTTTAGACTTCACAGATCACATGTGTGTTGTGTTGAGAAGAAACAGCTGGCCAGTAGTGCAGTAAACCATAAATTAGAAAAAAAAAAGTCTGTAAGTGCATAAACTGAATCCTTAGAAATCAAATGTGAAGAGAAGAGGATGTCAAAGGAACCAAACACACGACCGCTACTACCTGTACTAAATGAAGGCTGTAGTTTCGGTGAAGAAGGAGCTCCTGTGTCACAGGGTTTCTATTTCTGATATTACAGAAACAAGTGTGTGTTGCTAATCTGATGCTGAAAGCCCTAAAACTGCAGCCAGTGACAGAAGTATAACAGAGGGGACTTTGGGAACAGAGTTTTCCATCTGTCCACCAGATGGCCCTGGACTTTCTTTCCTGCCTTTTCTTTCTGCTCTGCAGCAACCACTGATCTGATCTTATCTGCCCACTAACACAGCTGTTCCCAGTTTTCCCCATTATCCCTGTCTGTGCTGTCTGTCATGTCATATAACTGTGTACCTGCCACGTTGCTAAATGCTTTTACTGTACCTACTTGAATACTTGAACAGGATGAATCAAAGCCAGTGTAAACTGAATTCAGCTGTGGATCTCATTGGAGATATTTTTCAAATTGTGGTTTGTTTGTTTTTTTTGATCATTTCAAAAAAACTAGCTTTAAAAAAATAGATTTTTATTTTAGGGAGTTTAAAAGTGCAGGAAGAGCTTTGAACAGCCACATCTGCAGATGATGGAACCAAGAACTGCAGGAAACATGGTGTTTATAAACTGAATCAACATCTCCAAACTTGATGATGTTACTCACCAAAGAGCTTTACTTCATTACCCATTCATCAAAGGAAGATTAGACTTGCTAACATTTCATACAAATAGTTATGCAGCAGCAGTAAATGTATTCATTGAAAATGAAGGGTTCTGAACAGCACTTTAAACTTTTGTTGGCGTTCAATCTTTTTTTTTTCTAAATAAAACACAAACTATGTTTATTGGAATGTGACAAATATCTCGTCCTTGTGGTATGAGTGCAAACTTGTACAAGTTTTTCTGGCGTAGCTGTAGAGTGTGACGCTATAGCTTGTTTTTAGAGAAGGCTGGAATGTGTAACCTGCTACAGTTGTGCTCTTCCCTCACCTCCTTCCTTTAGTAGAACTGATTCACGAGGGAGACAAATTCCACCGAACTGGAGCCGAGAGCTGAAAAATTGCAACTTTTGTCTATCCGCCATCAGCATCGCTCGTCCTCTGTGTTCAGCAGGCATCAACATCCACAAGGTTTGCGTCAGATGTGCACATACGCTGCCACAGATTTTCAAACAATGCCGTGTGGCTGGTGTGGATCAAATGAAACGACGGGAAAGAACAAAGACAAAGACGGACAAAGAAGTCAGCCTGCTGATATTTGTGAAGCAGCTCAAAGGGGTGTTTGAAGTCTGTGACGAGGACTCTGACATGTTTTATGTGCCCTGAACGCCTGGTTCAGCTGGCTACTGAGTTTGGGGAACAGGTAAAAACAAGTGATGTGGAAATCACAGGAATTGTATATTTTGCAGTTTTTCTTTTCATTTGTATAAATGAAAGCAGAGTAAGATGGGAGAAAACCACCACAATACTCTGAGCTGTATATCATCTTTGCTGTCTCATTTTGGACTTATGTTCAATGGAAATAATAGAATAAATAAATAAGTAAAAAACCAAGAGAGAAGTACAGAACTTTATGCTCCTTCTTCATATAAATTAAGGTTGGAGAAGGAGCAGCACATTGATTCCCTTTTTAAATATCTTTGATTTCAGTGGAAAAAAACAATAATGACATGAGCTGAAGAAAACCAGCTAAGTGAGCTACATAGTGTATTATTACTTTGAATTTTCCCAGCAGGCAACTATAAAGCAATATAAAGAACTCTGCTTCATCTAATTTGTTTATTTTATTCTATATGATCCTGCTTATAGAAATAGAGACATAGATACATTATATATATATATATATATATATACAATAAATAAAGTGTAAAGTAATTTTGTAAGTCTGTTAACGTCTTATTATTTCCAGTGAACAAAAATAAACAGTGACAGTCACTGTGTTTGGTTCCTGAGTGAAAGTGATTAGCTCCTGCAGGAAGCCTTTCGCTGACTTGGATAATGGGGTCAAAGGATGAAGTGGTGCAATTAATAACTCAAGGACCCACTTGTCGGTACATTGTACAAATGCACTGCACCCTGCATTCCATAACATTTCACAACTGTGACATGTTTTCAGTCACTATTTCATAAAATTGCTCTGTTGTTGTTTTTTCTGCATCAAAATTTGGCCATTTTCTGTTGATTAAAAAGAAAATTTGACACAACACAAAACTACATCTTTTTAAGACGATCATGTTGTCAGAAACAGATATGCCACAGAGGTGAAGACACAAATAACGCATATTCTTTCAGAGTGAGTTCACAGTGCCAGGCAGTTCTCAGTTTCACTGCATGAGTTATTTTCTAATGTCACTGGCCTATATGAATAAATCCCAGCGGCTGCTTCTTGACAATCTGACCTACTATTGTGCATTCCCGGTGACTCTCTCTCTGTTACATAATCATCCAGTTTTGTGATGTCTTTCCCCTTCTCTGTCCTTAAACGGCGAGAGCAAGTGTAATATAATAATAAAGGACCTAAACGGTGATGAAAATGACCTTATACAGAAGTAAAAATTGAGTTTGATCTCAGAAGACCTTGTTTTTGCCATTAATATCATTTTTTCCATTTGTTTATTTCAACATTATGTTTGCTCCATACATTTGTTTAGGTTTAAAATGACTGAATTTTGAATTTCTTCTAGTCTGCAGGCGAAGAGGTTTTTTTTCATGTGCTATGTGCAGAGGTGTTTTTTTTTTTTTCTGTTCTCAAACTGATCTCCCTATCGGAGCTCAGTCTGGGGGGAGTTATTTTTTTTCTCCTTATCTTTCCTCATGTGGTGCATTTTCCATTGTTATACCTCTCTGGCCTGTCTTCCCCATGTGATGTTTTTGTGTAATGTATGTATGGTCGGAGGGTAAGATGGCGCCACCATTGCGTGCAATAGGTCGGCAGCCTTAACATGAAATTTCCCCTTGTGGGACTAATAAAGGTGTATCATCATCGTCATCATCATCATCAAAAAGTGTACCCTGGCAAAGCAGGAGCTTGAGTATCTGGGTTACAACACTGGGAATGGTGAAATCAGGCCAGTCAAGAATAAAGTGGAGGCCATCCGGATGAGTTAAAGACCTCACACTCGCAAACAGGTAAAGTCTTTCCTTGGACTATTGAGCTGGTACCGAGGCTTCATTCCAAACTTTTCAGAGAGGGCAGCACCCTTGTCAGACCTTACCAGTACGGTAAAATCTAAACTGGTGTAGGAAAAAGAGCAAGAGAAGGCCTTCAAAGATTTAAAGGAGGCCCTGTGTTGTGAACCTGTGCTTCAAAGTCCCAACTTTGACTTGCCCTTTACGGTACAAACTGATGCTTCTAATCGAGGAATTGGAGTTGTCCCGTTGCAGGGCGTGGGAGAGAACGAAAGACCAGCTGTTTCCAAGGGAGACTCAGTATTCAGCAGTAGAGTTGGAGTGTTTGGCCGTGAAGTGGGCTATTGACACTCTGAAGTATTACCTGCTCGGGAGGGAATTCGTCTTGGAGACAGATCATAAGGCGATGCAGTGGTTGGAGTGGATGAAGGACACAAACAGCTGGATTACACGCTGGTTCCTGTTTTTACAACCATACCGGTTTATCATCCAGTATCGACCGGGAAGGCTCTCTCTCTCTCTCACTCCCTCTCTCTCTCTCTTTTGAAGTCAACTTCCTGAAGGCCTTGGTCATGGAGTGCACACATGATTATGGCCTAATGATGTTTACCTGAAAGGAGTTCTCCAATCACCCACTGATAGTGGGTGATATATTTGTCAAATGGCGCAACGTTACTACCCAGAACCATTCTTTACATGGAGTTTTTTTTTATGTCCTGATGATCTTTGAAAACAATAAATAATTTTAAAACACCACTTGGAACAACTGCAACTGTAAATCCTCAAATATGGATACAAAGTAACAGTAATCATTATTATGTTCTTTACTGACATTTTCAAAATTGCAGTAGTCGCCTTTGCATCCAGTAACATACTAACACAATTTATTAAGCAGAGTTGTTTCAAACAGTCAGGCTTAAATTAGAAGATTAAAATATAAATACATACCTTACAGTAACTGTCCTTGTAGAGTTTCTTTCTGCTGTGGATCTGTTGGTGTCGTTTCGGGCAATCTAGAGCTTTAAACGTTTTATCACACAGGTCACATTTATGAGGTCTCTCCTCAGTGTGGGTAAACATGTGGCGTTGTAACCGTGTGGCTGTTGTAAACACTTTCCCACACTGATTACAGAAGTACACATCATGTCTGGTGTGAACCCGTAGGTGAATACTTCGGTTCCCTTTGAGGGTGAAAGTTTTTCCACATAGGCCACAGCTGTACGCCTTAACTCCACTGTGGATGAGTTGGTGTGTTTTTAAGTTTACATCCCAGGTAAAAGATTTTCCACACAAGTCACAGCTGTACGGTTTAACTCCACTGTGGATGAGTTGGTGTGTTTTTAAGTGTCCAGCCTGGGTAAAAGATTTTCCACACAAGTCACAGCTGTACGGTTTAACTCCACTGTGGATGAGTTGGTGTGTTCTTAAGTCTCCAGCCTGGGTAAAGGATTTTCCACATAAGTCACAGCTGTGTGGTTTAACTCCACTGTGGATGAGTTGGTGTCTTTTTAAGTCTCCAGC
>VUQR01003869.1:14447-28267 GCA_015108515.1 Hemichromis elongatus
TCCAAACTTTTCTCCGCAGCAACAGAGCCAGCTCCGGACATAATCTTCGGGCTCACACTGGCTCCCTTGTGCCGTTTCCCTCCGTGTGACAATTAACCATTAACACCGTCTGTGAACCACATGCCATCACGGTTCCCTTGATGCCGCTGCTGGAAGCCGAACAACGGCTACAAGCGACGGTGTGGTGCCCTCTCCTAACCAGCACGCCGCGATAATCCTCCTAAAACCGGTGAGCAGTGGACACACAGCATGTAACTACGCCCCGCCCACCTTTTTACACAGAGGGAGGGGCTGGGAGGGATATCGAATACTCCCACTCTTATTAATTTATACCCAGAAAAGTGGGCCTCCTTGGTCTAGCAATAAGATCTGCTGGCCTTTTTTTTACTCTCCATAATATGTTTATCAATATTTAATAATAATTAATATCAAGCATAACACAGTCACAAATGGAAATAAAGAAAAGTGTTCCTCTTATTCTGGGCTGTATTATCCAATAGAAATTCTGACTCAAGAAAATTAGGCCATGGGTCATCAAGTTACAAACAGCCCTCAGGGCACAAATGTTTGATGAGGCCGTTTTTAAACATAAATAGTTTATGTTTTAGTTTATGTGACAATAAAAGTGATTTGATTTGATTTTGAGTTAAAATCCTTCAGATTTTCTCTTATTCTTTGGAGGTTCTCCTGGGTGTTGTCCACCCACTATTGATCATGTAAGTCGTCACATGACCCAAAATGTGCCATCAGGACCTCCTCCTAACCATTCAACCACATCCAGTAGATTATTGCCCCTCCCTGAGCCTGCTTCTGTTGGAGATCACTTCCTGTTACAAAGGAGTTCTTGCTACCCAATGATTTGCCATGATAAAGTGCTTTATCATGGCAAATCAGCTGGGATTGGTGGGATTTTGTCCCTTTTTAAATTGTACTCACAGTTGCAGCAACTCGAGAACTGTGAGTTTAAAGTTGTATTGTGATGGTTAATTGTAATTATCCAGGGAGCTACATAGTGATTTTAACCATTCTATTTATATGTCTGTAATCACTGGATAAAGAAAGCTGCCTAGAGCTCATTAAACATTTGTAATGTGACAATCCTTAATATTTGATCATTATATGTCTATACGACAAATATGCTAATAAACAAATTTTATGGTGAGCTCAGAGAAACTTTGCTCCTTCAGCAGATGTCTATGTGTAACTAATGACAGAAAGCAACAATCCACGGTAGGAAAATCTACATAAACCATAAATTTGACCGGACAATAAGGGGCCTTTATTGTAAATATAAGCACAATAACAAATGCAGTTTAATTCACAATATGCAGCAGATCTGCCACACAATAATCAGTCAATATTCATCATCAATCTTAATAGTAAGATTACAATGTGACATCACAGAGATATAATCTAACTGTATACAGTACATAATTCAGACCAGTACCACAGTGGCACTAATTTGAATAATTAACGCACTGTATATGTGAATGATTAACCCTGTCAAGGTAGAATTTATAGTTGAGCTGTTGGATTGATGGGATCAATCTTTTCTTGAATCTTGAATGAGTAAGAGTACATTATTTTAAAAAATCCAGAAGCGTGATCCTGAACCATTTGAAAATAAAGAAAACTCCTCTGCTGTGAATAATAACATGTGTCTGATTTAGTGCTTTACATAAAATGGTTGAAATAACCCATCTGAGCCTCCTTTCTGTATGGAAAACTTCGAAATCTATGTAAATATTCTTCAGATGATCAAACAGACTCTATTATTGATGCATGTGCAGCATATTTTAGCTGGTAATGTACTTATTGAATACATTACATACTAAGAGATTGATTGCATATGAGCGTAAAATTATCATTTTCTCATTTTTGATGATAGGCTGCTCGGACCTTTCACCCCAATTAGAAGTTTCCAGTGCAGAATATTCAGACCCATTTGTGCATTTGCCATCTTTAATGTAACCTGTGTTTTGCCAGAGTTCTTGTTTACACCTAGTGGAAACACAGTCACATGGATAATGTGATAGACATGACACCGGTTGGATGAATTACTCCTCAAAGGTCTGGGGACTGATTCATGAATGATTTAAAGGCACAGCAACTCCAGTCTGGCCCCACTGATAAAGAAACCAATTAGGATGATCTGTGGCTCTGTCATGTGATCTGAGGCTGCTGATAGTTTTCTGTCAATGCGGACATTAAGAATTAATCCCCACAATGTAAGTCCTCCGGCTGGCACTCAACCTCACCCTGGACCTCCAATCTGATGAAAAACACACCAGTATCCTCGCAGCGTCCCACTCTTCTGTCATTCTTTATCACTTTCTTCTCCCTTATGCGCACAGAGACCTGAAGCCTAGTTTATGAGGATGCTGGGTGAGTCAGCTGGCTGTTAATCGCCATGACAAGTGTGTGTGCTGACAGGTTGGACGCCGTGAGGCTCGGTGATTCAGCCTGTAGGGGAGAACACAGCACCTGGCACTGAGGCAGCCCGCAGGCCATGAGCCCCAGTACTGAGGTTCAATGTGTTCCAAACGAATCACATCTCGTTATTTCCACCAGTATGCACGTGCATCTTTAGGTCATTGCTGTATAGCTTCAGGATGAATCAATCCTGATGCACTTCCACTCCATTTCCTCTGAGTATTGACGTACCAAATCAATTTGTGTGAAAAAGAGATAGCAGGCAGAGAGTTAATTGTGACATTTAATTAGGAACAGATTGGTCGCCTCTTTGTACTTTCGAATTGATTTGATTCAGGGCGTGCTTTATCTACGAGTTCACGAGCTTGTGAACCATTAAGAGCAGATCTAATGGATATGTCCACACTTGTGACACTTGTTAGACTGTAACACAGAAAAACAGGCACAGAAAAGTAAATGTTTTGATTTACTGCAGGAAAACCTTAAATTTATCCACATGGACACACACATGCTCTCCATCTTTATCTAAATATCTCCATTGACTTTTAATAAGTGAGTAATAGAGCTACAAATCCAGCTATTTTTCCAAACCAGAGTCAGGTTACAGCATTTTTCAAACTACAGCATGTAACCCCCAGAGTTTCATATCATAAAATGATGCAAAACTTATTTTTGCGTCAAGGAAGCAAATATTTACATAATTTCTGCTGTTAATCACAAGATGCCATTGTTCTCTTCCCCCTCGAGCACTGGTGTTCCTGCTTCACTTCCTGCCTCCGTCTCAGCTGGGGTATAACTCTGACCTCTGGTATACCAGAAACCTCTGGTACACTGATAACGGTTTGCACTGTTTACTGGAGGTGGGTCTCTGGATTGTTTCGGTGAAGCAGGTTCCAGTGAAGCTTTTCAGTAACTGAATGAGGTCAGAAAATGATGCAGTTGCTCTGGAATGTTTAGCCAATGTGGTCGTAATGTTCTAGTATTCCATTGGTAGTTGCGGAATGTTTAAATTATGGGCGGATCAGGCTGTTCACATGAGACTAAGCTGTTCTCAAGAATGAGTAAAAACTGGATTCAGATTATTTTCTTGAAACCTTTGACTGTAGGAACCACCATGCGCTACCTCTATCGCCCCCTGGTGACCGGCTGCAGTAAATGTCATTAACCCCGCCCCTCTTAACGATGCCTACTGCTATTTAAATCAATCTTCACATTGATTTAGGCCCAAGGGGTCATTTTTCCTCTTTGTTTCTTTTTAAATACTAATTGGTGCTCTAAAATTGGGGTATAGCTTCAAGATGATTGGCAGCTGCAGTAATGGAAAAACTTGCGTATTTTTATTCGGCATTTCCAGACAGAGTAGGGTCACTGAGAGGATACTTCAACTGTCTGTTTCAAACAGAGGTTGTGAGGTGTTCTCTGGAAAACTGGACTACCTGGTATAGGACCTGAAATACCGCTGCACTTTTTCATTAAGTGAAATTCAGGAGTTCTAAGCTAATCAATAAATTAACATCCTTAGCTAGCTAGCTAAGACAGTCATTGGATGAAACCCTGATGGGATCAGAAGTGAAACATATGAGAGGAATTACAGAAGATACCACCATAATGTTTTTACGTTTAAAGCAACACTACATAGCTTGTGCAGAAAGTGGAAACAGGGGCCTCTGTGGCCACAGGTGGTAATTACAGGATTCTGGAGAAGTATTTTTCCTGTGCAATCCACCATTAGAGCTTTGTCAGATGCCTTCTGAGGCTTTCTCTAATGTTTTTTTGGTATTGAAATGTGATCAGATTTAACTCTATGATCAGTGATCAGATTTAAAGCCCACATAAGGAGGTAGGATAAGTCCTGGCTGTATCAGTTACTCTCCAAAATGCAGAAGTGTCTTTACATCTAAAATTTATGACATTACAGTCAAATCCCTTCTTGCATTATAACTATTGCTACTGTAGTAAAGATTAATTAAAGATAAAAAAGTTGCTGCAGAAGGTGAAAGTTTACCATGTGTTTTGTGTATTTTGAACCAAACCATATCATTTAATATACTTACTGACACAGTTTTGGTCCCTAACCACACAAGAACTCATAAAGTGGAAATATTGCTGTGGTAGATGGGTCAGAAACTCCTGTCCCATGGGTGGAAGTCCTGTGATTGATGTAACTGTCATCCTTTCTTACAAAAACTTTGAACTTGTTTTTTAATACTTTTGGAGAACCACCCTGCACATAAAATGTGTGATGCCAAGAGAACCTGGCCCATACACAGTATGTGACAAATTGAGAATAAGAATATGTCCCTACTTTACTTTCCACAGCAACAGTCAGCTCGGTGTTACGTGTGCTTCAGCTGAATGATACTCATTAGTTTATGCACTGTTAGTACTCATTCACCCCCAATAACTCAAGAGCATTTAATCACAGTCACAAGAAGAAATAAAAGAAAAACTTAACTCCAACTGAAAACTGCCACGTCGACACAACATAAGAAAATTAACAGTATCATGAAGACAAAGGTCTACCACGACCTCTTAGTGCAACACAGAATCCCGTGTGCCCTGAACCCAGTTGGTCTTGGATTCATTTACCAACAAGACAATGACCCAATAATACAAGCATTTCAGAACAACTAGAAAGTATCTCGAGTTTAATATAAAAAAAAACAATTGAAAAGCCGATAAAAACTATGCAAGCTTTCAAGGCCAAAGGAGACCACACAAAACTTTAAGTTTGTTGGTTAATGTGTGTGACTAAGAACTATTTAGCTTTTCTGATATAGCAATTCTGGTATGCTATACCAGAGAAGAGCAGCAATCCTGATAGTTTTATTATTGTTTTGAAATTTGGTTTTCAACCTTGTGCCACACTGGTGACTTGAGTGACGTTAATGCTAGCATAGTATGTCACTCGATCCCTGTATAAACACCTCCAGCATTAATGCCCCTTACTTCACTGCCAGTAAAACTGACGTCAGAGCTAATATCAGTTCCCATACCTCGCTGTCATGTAACCTCCTTCATGTAATGAGCGTATGAGAATGTGACAGACGGAGGGAGAAAGCGAGAGAGGAAACTGGGAGCTAAGTGACACACAGCTGTCCTGATTCGGCCTGATTATTGCTGCGTCTCTGAGTCAAACAGGAAGGGAAACTCTCCACAGAGGAGACTGAGAAC
This sequence comes from Hemichromis elongatus, assembly GCA_015108515.1. Taxonomy (NCBI): domain Eukaryota; kingdom Metazoa; phylum Chordata; class Actinopteri; order Cichliformes; family Cichlidae; genus Hemichromis; species Hemichromis elongatus. The sequence continues at coordinate 20,055 of VUQR01003869.1, forward strand.
TCTCAGATGTGACTCTGTGAGAAAAAAAAAACGTCTATTTGCTTCTCCATTTCCTTTGTTCCTCAAAAGATATCGCTGACATACAAAGACACACACTTTACATTGACTCTTAAATCATATAACGCTTCAAAAAATGTATTTTTTAACATAGACAAATGCAGCTTGTGAGTATCATGAAAACTAACTGATAACATATTTTCGAGAGCACCAGGAATAAAGACACTAATTGGAGAGGATTTCATTAAGATCTTGAATAATTGACAGCTATGACTCCCATCTAATGTCTGGTATCGCTGTTATGTAGAAGCGCTAATGTGTTCATAATTGTCAGATGGGAATTTTGCTACATCCAGATGAGCAGAGGCAGGAAGCTGCTGGCCGTTGCTGTGTGCATCGCTTATCTTTACTCCATGGTGTCAGGAGGGAAAAGTGGAGCGAAGACAGTTTAATTGAGCGCTAATTAAAGTTTAATTGATTCATTTCAGTCGGAATCTATTAAATGGGATGGAGATGCACACAGATTTCTCTTGAGTAGCTAGAGCATTGAAGTTGGACACATTTTTCTTTACTGTGAGTGATATTGCTTGTTATTTTTTCACTGCTGTGCAGCCTTTACATGACTGTATGTGCACAGATGGGTGACAAATTAAAGGCATTTTAAAAAAGAAGTCTTTGACCCCTGCAGCGAGGGGATATGCTGTCTCTGTCACGCTCTGAGAGACATCTTAGTTTTGGTCTTTAATGTTAGAGAGAAGCCAATACTTTTCACACTGATTGGAGTGATCTCTTCCAGGATAACATTCATTGGGAATAAATGGTAACAGAACGGCTTGATGAGGATGATGTGATTCGTATGTTCTCACCAAATCTCGATCCAACTGCAAACACATGGGGGATTTTGGACTGATCTGTTATTGAGCTCATTGCACAACAGGTGGATGAAATGAACAAAGATGTAAGGCTTTATTTGGCTGTTAATTAAAAAACAATAACACAAAGTCCAAGGGATCGAAGAACTAAATAGGAATTCACAGAAGGAAAGAATAGATAGAGGAGGCAAGTAAATGCTTCACATCACTCACAATATAATCTGCTTTACTCCATACACGGTCCCTATAAATGCTTTGCCATGATAATGCAATTCCCAGCAACTTACTTTTTCTGTGCCTAAGAAGCATTTCCAAACTCAATCTTCTAAGTAAATAACAAAATTGTGAAATAAAATCCCAAAACCTTGACTTATGGCTGGCAGAAAAGCTTTTTTTTCCCCATGTGGTGGCAACAAGCTTGCATAGGGTGTGGGAAATAAGCTGAAAACAATCTTACAAATCACAGGGGGAAAGATGGGACTGTATATACACGTCAGGCTGTTTAGACACGGGTCAAACCAATAAGGGCAGGGCACAAAACGACATGCAAGGAAAAGCATTTTATCAAATTAAAACGAGAAGTAGAAATAAGGAAGACGAGGGCGCTATTAGAGAGGAGACAAAGAAAAGGACACTTGGAAGTTATGGACACAAGAATGAAGATCTATGAAGCGAAACCAACAGAAAAGAAACCAGGACCATGAAAGGTGGACCCCACTTCCTGCCATTATCATCACAAACCTGCAGTTATGGAATAACTTTTGGCTGGTGTTATTTCCCACAGCAGTGTTTGTTTTTGCACTGGCACTGAAACCTTTTTTGATTTATTTGAAAATTGCTTTACAACAGTAGGTCTATTATGCAGCACATACTGCTTACAGCAGCAGCAGCAGAGGCTTTATGACTTTATGGAATTAGTAGTCAGACTTTGAGTACAATTACCAAATGTTTTCTGATTTAGGGACAGGCGACTATACTTCACAGTTAGCCTTCAAATCAAGCCTTTGTTTTTATCATTTTATACCACTAAAGAAAGGGAATCTATCCTTGGAATATATAGAACAGGTGCATCCGTCTCTCCTGATAAAAGTATAAAAGAAGCAGAGGATTCTCATTATGTTCAAATAAGCCTTTTTTCCAACATAATAAACCATAAATATGATTTATGAGTTCATAAAATAACCGGATCTTTCTTGGAAAACTGTATTATCCTGAGCCACACACACACACACACATAGAAACCCACACTGCTGTGATTTTAGTCAGTATCTGCACAGCACCTCTTCCTCTCTTGTGGCGCCACATGGACGCGGCCAGGTAGATATGAAACAGCCAGAGGGAACAATTGAAGGAGGAAAAGGAGGAGGAGGAGGTCTGATGTTTCCTCTCCAAACATCTCAAACTGTACTGAGCCACTAGTTTGAACAAGTCTGTAAACTATTTTCTTTTTAGGTACTGTAGCTTAAATAACACATCCAAAGTTAATTAAAAATCACCTAAAACACATACACACCTTTTTTTGTGTGTGTTTATTTTTACATATATTTTTACATATATTTGCCATTAATTTGTGCTAAATTTGTATTCCTCCATAATATTCCTCCAGGATGCAGGAAATGAAGTGTCTCAGAGTAAAGCAAACATTTTCAGACCTAAACACCTTCATTTTCTCTCGCCTTTCATTCCTTTTCCTGACACTCAAACACGTTTCAGGCACAGAAATTTTCCTTGCTTTTAAGCCTTGCCCATGCCCCGCCGAGCCAAAAACACCCCTTCTTTCATCTCCCTCTTCTTCCCTGTCCTCACATTCACCCTCTCTTCCCATTAAAGCCGCCAATCTCCTGCTCACTTTCAGTACAAATCCGAGCCAACAGTTATATTTTCTAACATTTTGATGCTTCTCCCCTTTGGAAGAGAACTTTCCTGCCTGTCTGTCACCTCTAGGCTTTTATCTTCTGCACGATCTTTTTCTCTGTCATCTATTCGTGTACTTGCAGAACTTGGCACTGCATGTTTAATCTCCTTCAACTCTGCAGTTCTGGTGCAATCCAAAGGAGCCTTGAAAACTAAAATTGGGTGTAATCCCTCTAGTCCACAAGACTAGATTCAACTATGCAGATGTTCTTCCATGTTTTTATGTTGATAGGGATAAGCCCCATTAGACCCAGCAGTGAGTAAGTAAGGATCTCTTTCATACAAGCAGAGAATGATGGAGGCTGCTGCAGCTAAAGCTTCACAGCGGGGACAGTGACTAATCAGTCTGGGCATCCACATGTATCATCGGGCAGAAGTAATCAGTCTGACGTTGTATTATCAAACACTCCAGCAGCAGGTCAGCCTTGTGGCCAATCCTGCGTGAAATGCAGATTCAACAGTGCGAGGTACACAAGTCTTTTATAAATCCATCACTAAGTCTTTCTCGAATAGACCTGAACTAAATCTTTGGCCACGAGGTGGGAAACAGAAAAACACTGATACTGTGAACTTCCCAGCAAACAGCTGCTTAATCTCCAGCAGATAAAACCTATTTGTGTACATATGGAGTTTTTGGCTACGTCTCTCCGTCTGGGGATTGGTGACCGGGGACTGCAGGGCACACAGTGTCAGAGCAGATCTTTAGTGCCACGTTTAAAGCTGTGACGCTCCTTCATCTGTCTGTCTGACCATCTTCATCAGTCACATCTCTGTGCTCTCCCTGTAGCTGTTCTCCTCTCCCTCTCCCATTTTTTTCCCTGTATGATGGTTGCTGTCGCACTTCCACTCCCTCACTTCCTCCCTGATGTGTAAGAATTAGTAAGCAGTTTTCAGAGGGTGAATATCAAAGCAGTGGATAATCTCATGTGCCATTTTTCTTCAAATAACGTGAGTTTTGAAATGAGGCTTTAATTTGAATTATGAAGGAAATGTTGAGTTTGGGTAAATATTTAAATGCAGTAAATTTAACAGAGCCCAGAAGATCAAAAGAAGCTTATTATTACGCAACCAGTTATGTGCACAGACTGTTTTCTTCTAAGTCCATTAATTTTTATGGTTCCTGTGTCGTACCCGATGATTTACATTCTAGTTCTATATTGATTCATCCTTTGACTACGGTTATTTCCCAGCACTTCTGAGTTGTGTTATCTGTGTTTCTAGTTCTCAGCTCCTCGGTTGTTCTTAGTTCCCTTTTGTTTCCAGTCTGTCCTGGTCTCTTCTCGGTTTGATCTCTGAATGAGGTCAGCCTTGTCTCAGTGTGTTTCCCTTTCTGTCTTTGTGTCAAGTCTGCATTTCTGTTCCCGCATTCCTTTTATATTTTGACAGTCTCTCATCCTGTGTGTTATGTTCAGTTTCGCTTCTCTTTGGGTCATCAGTTGGATTCTGTTCAGCTGTTTTCCCTCAGGCGTCTCCACTTTGCCTTTACCTTACTTCTATACTTCAGTCCTCAGTTTTCTTCTGTTCTTTGTTGTGTCATCAAGTTCTGAGTTCCTGGCATTCCCAGTGTAATAGTATTCTTAGCAGATTTGCTTCCTAGAACTACCTTATGAGTTTCAGCAATAAAGCTATTTCCCTGAGTCTGCCCTGTCTGTCAGCACTAGATATGACAGTAGTATACATTTATGAGCTTTTACTCCTCAGATTAAAGTTGCTCTCTCACTCAAGGACTCAAACTGTGACTTGATGAATCAGCTTGTGTACCACATGCATCTGGTTGTAGTTGTCTTCAGCACATCAAGGATTACCTCCCCCCAGAATTTGACCCCCACTCGTTTGCCTATCACGCAAACAGATCCACAGAAGACGCCATCACCATAGCCCTCCACTCGGTGCTGAGTCACCTAGAACAGCGGCAAAGCTACGTCTGAATTCTCTTTGAGGACTACAGCTCAGCATTCAATACAAAAATCCCAGACATCCTCATCAACAAACAGGTTACTCTTGGACTCCCTCCTCTCACATGTACCTGGATAAAGGACTTTCTCACAAACCGGCCCCAGATTGTAAGACTCGGCCCTCATCTCTCATCCACTCGCACACTGAGCACCGGCTCCCCACAGGGCTGTGTGCTGAGCCCCCTCCTGTATTCTCTCTACACCCACGACTGCAGTTCGACCCACAAAAACAATCTCATCATCAAGTTTGCTGATGACATTATGGTAGTCGGACTCATCTCAAAAGGAGACAAGGCAGACTACAGAGAGGAAGTCCTGAAGTTGGCAGCCTGGTGTTCAGAGAACAACCTGGAACTGAACACTAAGAAAACCAAAGAGGTCATGGTCAACTTCAGGAGACACAACACTGACCTAGGCCCCCTTTACATCAACGGGGAGTGTGTGGAGAGGGTCCACACCTTCCAGTTCCTTGGTGTCCTCATCTCCGCTGACATCTCCTGGACAGACAACATCTTAGCGGTCGTCAAGAAGGCCCAACAGCGGCTGCACTTCCTGAGGGTCCTCAGGAAGTACAAACTGAACTGCTGCTGCTGACCTTCTACCCCTCATCCATTGAGAGCCTGCTAACCTACTGCATCATGGTATGGTACGGCAGTTTCACTAAGGCAGACAGTGCGAGGCTTCAGAGTGTAGTCAAGGCAGCACAGAAGATCATCGGCTGTCCTCTTCCTGTCCCTGATGGACATTTATTCCTCCCGCTGCCTCAGCAGAGCAGCAAACATCATCAAAGACAGCTCCCAACCTGGTTTCAACTTGTTCAGCCTGCTTCCCTCAAGGAAGCGCTACAGGTCCATCAGCACAAAACCCTACAGATTCAAGAACAGTTTCTTCCCAAAGGCCATAACAACCTGTAACACAGTCCTCCACCACTGTCCATTCTCCCAAAATCATTGTTAATGGGTATAAGCGAGCCCATCCTTTGTAAACGGAGCATGCTCCACAGTCAAGCCATATTTTGTTATCCTATTGCAGTTATCTTTATTTGGTAATTGAGTGTGATATTATAACTTGGAGTGTTTCAGTTATTTAATTTAAAAATCTTCTTAGCTTAAATGTTTTGTTTAAAGACATTTTTAACCAAGTTTCAGGTCAGACGTGTTGAATGAATTAGTTTTCCTGTAGGTGACCTTCATAAACTCAGGATGAGTTATTACTTTCCCTCCTCTCTCTATCCATGCCTCAGAAGCAGCTGTTTCTTTCAAGCAAATCAAGTGAAGAAGACTCTCTCCTCCTCCTTCTCCTCCGCTTCATCACGCTCCCTAAGCTCTTTTCACCCTGTATAATAGCATTTCTTTAGGGAGGGCTAAAGTTCCCCGCTATCCAGCCACGCCTTTTCTCACCAAGCTTAAATGAATGGGACACTTGAATGGGTGTGCTGGGGGTGGATAACGGCTGACGAGGTTTAAGGAGCTGTGGCGGTAAATTTAAGCTGACTGCAGCAGACTGCAGGACTGTCAAGGCTGGTCACACAGCCACAGCTTTATAAACCCTGATGCAGCTTTATTGTATGCACTAGGTACGTAAATGGCCTAATCGATGCCGTTAGACACACAAATACAGTGGAGCACAAACATGCAACATTTGCAACAGATGGTCTGCTGAATGGGCACAACTGAGTTGGGTTTTTGTTTGCCTGAAGGTGGAAATAACAGAGTTATAAATCCGTCAAACCAACAGGGAAAACATGGGTGAGGAATATCAGCTGATACTATTTTCATCCCATTCAAAGCACTACAATACCCAGAAATATAAAGGAAAACCTTGAGAAGGCATTGAGATACACCCATACATAGTAGTTCACAAAGGACTGCTCTCTGTATTTTCTAGGAATTCTGCTTCTTTAGAAATCCTTATCATTGTAAAACAAACAAACAAAAAACATTATTAAGAAATGTCCTTTTAAAACTGGCGGAAAAAAACAACAAAAACAATAAAAATGTTTGGACATATTTTCATTGTACCATATAAATTTTAACTATACAAAAAGAAACTGTAGCTATGTTTAAACAGAGAATATGATTTACATTTTACCCTCCAACATAAGGCTTAAGGACCAAAATAGACGTGATGACTGTTTTTCACACTGCATATAATGCAAATGTATTTCTTGCCAGTCAGTGGAAACTGCTGCTTTATCAGCAACTCGCTTTCAACCACAAGCAGCTGCTGGCTGAGTCACCTGACAAATTCTGTTTAAAGTCATGCATGAATGCAAAAGGTTGGTGTTTACACATGTAAACATATTCAAGTTTTGTTTTTCTAAACCATCAACAGCTAACTTACAACCTCTTTCAAGGTGATCACTATATTTTTTAATCTTAAAAAAGATCACCCTAACCCAAACCAGAGAGTAAGGATTTTCCTCCTCTTTTAAAAATAAAAATAAAAATAATCATATATGTTTGCTGTTTTCTGCTGATTTTAATAGAGAGGAATGGCAGGACTACACATGCTAAAACTAAAAAAATCAATGAAGACTAAAAAGTAAACTGTAGACAAGAATCAAACAGAGAATATATAATAATAAACTCAATGCATCACACCTATAGGAGCCAGTGAAACCCGTGTCATGAAGCTCCCAGTGCACAGTTTTTGTGCTGATTTTAATGTCAGAGGAGGTTCAGAGTTATGGTGTTACTGAGTGAGCAGAGGGTTGGTGACTTACACGCCACGCACAATCCCCGAACTCAGTGAGTTTTTCAAAATGAATATCAAGGAAAGTGTTTATACACCCGAATCAAAGATTAGGAGGTGTGGCCCAGCATTTTCGCCAGCGTACTGTAGCTGTTATACTTTGCGCTAATTTATAAAGCAAACAAAGACACAATACTGCTATAACTATAAGGAAGCCATTGGATCTAATGTGAAACGTATTAATTTTTGTTGCATGTCCATGTCTTCTGCCACTCCAAATGCTAGAAACACACGGTTACATGAGCAGATCTAACAGAATGTGTGAAAGCTTTCATAAAGGACAGCACAGCCTCACTGACCAAACACCCAGGCATCACAGGCCGTTTGAAATAAATATCTAAAGGGTCACGCTTTCAAAGCGCAGGGCAGTGGCCAGGCTTTCATGTGTCGTCCCACCACACGCCTACGTCACCGCCTGCCCTACATCGCTAGAGCCTGACATTTAGGCCCCTTTGTCTTCTGGTTGGTTTGAGGTGGTTTCAGGTCTCTCTCTGCTAATTTTTTCCCCCAGAATCAGTGACAACTGCTGTGATGTGTAGGTGTAGCGAGGCAGAGTTAAAGGAACTGAAGATGAGAAAGGTGTGACATTAAAGCGAGAGGTCAGAAAGAGATAAGAGGAAGCAGTTCAACAAACCAACACCTTCACTGTTATTTTGTTAAAATATCAAGTGACTCAGCTGATAAAACCTTGACATTCACATACTCTAGCATGGCCAACAGC